>JAEOAD010000051.1:14810000-14970000 GCA_036365145.1 Orientallactaga sibirica | reverse complement strand
ATAAGTTATAAAATTCTCCAAATACAGGTAGTGTCAAGAGCGTGACACATGCCTATCACAATAATGAGGGGCTCCGGTGAGGTCTGGATTTCCAATCAGAGAGAATTTTCAACTCAAAAACAATTAATTGCTCTGAATAAAGCTGAGCAGTGCATGTAAGTCTAACAGATTCATAAAAAAAGGAGTACTAATTACATCATTCAACCAGAAACCCCAGCAGGTTTTTTTCCCACTCTTTCTATTCCTTGACATCAAGATAAAATATGCTACTGAACTTGTAGTTTGCATCGTCTCGATGTGGAAGACCATGCTTGTCCACCTCATACACAGATGCAATGTTCTGAATGGCACTTGGCTCCCGTAGTCATTTGTCCATGCGAAGACTGGAAGCCCTGACACTCCCATTTGCCCCTCACTGTGTGTGTCTCTCTCTGCTTGCAAATATATATACGGATTATCTATGGAGAGAGATTAAGTTCAGTTCCACTGTGGCTAACTTTTGCTTGTTCAAATGTGGGGAAATGGAACCGTATATATCAAGTTGTCCATCCTTTATTCAAAATTCCTGCCTACATTTTCCTGTTTACACAACTCTATTCTCTTCCTTGTTTGCCTAACACAGTCTTTTACAGCTCTTTGCCTCCCCCATACACATTTTCCTGGCTGAAGGTATTCCAGTGGTAATGACATAAGCATAGTTCTGAGCCATGAACCAGGCCCACTCCAGGTATGGCACATTTATAAAGCACTTTTAATTCCCATTGCTTTAGTTTGGGCAGTATACTTAATAACTCTTCCTGTTGTCATGGCCAAATCCTTGAAAAGAAATAACTTTGGGGAGGAAAAATTAATGTTGGCTCACAGTTTGAGGGAATATGATACCGTGACAGGGTGAGAGGTCATGACAGTGTGTCTCTGAAGCAGAGGGAGCATACTGACCAGGCGGCAGAGAGCTCAGACTGAAAGTGGGCCTTTAGCTCTTAAGGCCCACAGTCCTGTGAACACTTCCTGATGATCTGTAATCTCCCAAACCACGCCAACCATCTGGTGACCCGGTGCAGAAACACATGAGTCTCACATACAAACGATATAGCAGGAAAGGTAGAACAGAGCACCAGACTGTGTGGTTTAAACAGCAAGCATTGATCTCTCACAGTTCTGAAGGCTGAAGAGCACCAGAGAACAACACCTGGCAGGGCTTTTATGTGGTACGGGCATTGTCTCTGTCCTTCTGTGTTTATAGATAGCCACCTAATCATCGTAACCTCGTGGTGGTGGATGGGTGGGAGAAAATGATGTATCTTCTTGTAAAGACATCAACCCCTTTCATGATGGCTCCACTCTCCTGATCAAATGGGTTCCTGAAGTGTCTCCTCCAAATACCACCACATGGGTGATTAGACTTCAACCTGTGAATCAAATATTCAGCCACAGCACCCATTGGCAGCTCACATCACTATGGGACACAGATCTTTTTTTAAAATTTTATTTATTTATTTGCAAGCAAGGAGAGAGAGAGAGAGAGAGTGAAAGAGAGGAGAGAGGAAGACAGAGAAAGAATGGGCTCACCAGGGCCTCTAGCCATTGCAAACAAACTCCAGATGCATGTGCCACCATGTGCATCTGGCTTATGTAGGTCCTGGAGAATAGAACCTGGGTCCTTTGGCTTCGCAGGCAAACACCTTAACCACTAAGCCATTTGTCCAGCCCAGGACACAGATATTTCACGTTACCAGGCTGACTGATGTCACTTTGTACTATTCTCAGATATCACTTATACATGTTCATCATTATTGAAGGATGAACTGTTACAAATGAAACATGGATTTAAGCCCGTACATGTTTATGAGAGGTGGGAGCACACATTCCATGACATGATATATTAATTTATAACTCCTCTAACAGTGTAAAGAGATATGCCTTTTGTCTCTGGACCAAAAAAAAGATATATGCCTTTGCTAACCTAACATACTACATAGAAACAATCCTTGCCAATTTGTTTGGTAAAGGATACCATCATGGTATTTTTAAAATGCCCACTTAATTAATATTGAAATTGCATAATTTTATGTTTCCTATAGTAAAATAAAAGCCAGACTTGCTCTTTTGTATTCTTAGTGATTTCAAACATCATTTTATATAATAAGATATTAAGAAAACATTTTTGGTATTTTGTTTAAAAACTACATTTTTTTAGTTTTTCATATGGCTCTAGTTATAAAAACTATACTTCATATATATGTATTTATATATGTATAAAGGAAATCAATATTTTCTTTAATATTTTTTTCTGGATAAGTTGATAGCATGCCTAGAAAGCCTATATTTATACTAATTGTATAAATAGTCACATTTAATTTTTAATGAAGCATTTTGTTTTATTATTTTCATCAAAGTCTTTTTCATATGCATTTCATTCTGACTTATGGCTTATGATATGTATGAAATCTCCTTCCCCACAAATATAGGCTGATATTTATTTCTCATTTATTAAATCAGTTGTCTCTTCTTGATTGATTTGCAACACAGTTTTTTTTTTTTCCATACTGATTTTTATACATTAGAATTTGAGCTGGTCATAGATACACTTCCTTGTGTGGTTTGACTTTATGCCTCTTTATTCTTTTAATTGTAATTCTTGGTTTTGTTTCACTAGTCCAACGGCTTTATTACTCTTTATTTAATTTTAGAGGGATTTGTATTGGTTTTTGACCTGCTGTATATCTTACATTATTCTTTGGCTATATACATTCAAAATGATTATGTGGATATATACAAAATTATTATTTAATCCATAATTTTTGACGATTTTGTGTTCCTGAGTATACATCTGAGTCTTAACAATTTTCTAGCATAGTTTTCTGTCTTATACATATTGTCATTATAATTCAAGTAGTTCTCTGAAGTTTAGATGACTTGCATGTTGTCACTAAAATGTTCTCTCATATAACAAAAGCAGTGCCACATGCCCAGTACACTTACATTTACATTTCAGAAAGTTTTGTACAATTGTATCTTTATTTTATTTTATTTTATTTTTTTATTTTATTTTATTTTATTTACCTTTTACTTTTTTCTTTACTCTTGGAAGTTTTTTGGGGGATGCTCTATTATCATTTCATGTTTGTACATCTCATTGCTGATGTGTTTTTTTCTGTATTGTTTATGATCCTTAATTAATTTTAATATAAATTTTAACTCTTTTATTAAAAGGTACTAATTCTTTCACATCCTTTACTTATTTCTTAGAGCTTAACGGGTATCCCAGGATCTTTTTTTATTTATATTTGTATTTGATTCATGTCCAGTTTTATTTCAGCTTTTGTCCTATTATTTCATTTTCTTCTTTAATTTAGTATAGCGTATGCCTTCAGGATGTTTTTGGTAACATGAAGTGATGCTTCGTTATGACTGTAAGCCTCTAGCATCGTTGCCTTCTTTCCTCTGTGGAATCCCTTCATTCCTTTATCATTAATGCATATTTACCTGTTTTTAAAAGGGCTAATTCAAGGGCTGGAGAGATGGCTTAGCATTTAAGGCACTTGCCTGCAAAGCCTAACGATCTGAGTTCTATTCCCCCGTGCCCATGTAAAGGTAAGTGCACAATGTGGCACATGCATCTAGAACTTTATTTGCAGTGGCTGGAGGCCTTGGCATGCTTATTCTCTCTGTCTCTCTTCTCTCTATCTCTCTCTACTTGCAAATAAATAAAATTATTAAAAACAAAAAGGACTAATTCATGCCTTATGTTTATCATTAAATTACCTAATTAGTTGTGATTAGAGGTCTCTTATTGGATCTTAAGCCTACATATAGCTAATACAAAAAGCATTGGACTTTGGTGTGCTGTGGTAGCACCAACCCCTTCTATAATATCCTACCATTTATACCATGTTTAAGGAGGATATTTCTTTTTCCTCTGTAATGTGAAGCACTATGTACTTTTTCCCTTTTTTTAGGTAGAGTATGTTTGCACTGCTGAACCCTTAAACCAGTCTTAAAATCTGTACAGTCTTCTTTCCATCTTGTTCTGGCTTTGTATCTCATTGTATCAACACCTCTTCATTTTACATCTGGCCATAGTTATACATTACTTAAACTGTGTCCATTAATAAGGTAAGAATGGGCCTGGCTAATGAGAGGGAGATGGACAGAAAGGAGGGTTCGCTGGAGTGTTAATGAAGACGTTTGTTAGGCTTAATATTGAAACCTATTGTTATGCCGTGCTGTTTGGCACTGCTACCACATCGTTTTGTGAGGGTGGGCACAGTGTTCTTAGGAGACAATGTACTAGTAGGCAGGAGAGACCACTGTGGCCTGAGGACTGTAAGAAGGTTACAAGAGTGAGCTGTATAGCAATGAAGTATACAAAGAGGCCAGGCTAGAGGAAATGTTTGGTGATTTATCTCTGCATGCATTTGACTTTTATTTCGATGGAGGCACTCAAATTCTTAAAGCGGATGTGGATGCAATGGGACAGAAAGCTCTCTGACAATAACTTGATTGGAACAACAAGGGGATCCTGGTAGGAAGACAACATAGGAGGTCACTGCCATGGGTCCAGGTGAGAAATACAAAGGGCCTGAGCTAATAAAGCAGATAGGTAACACAGACGCACGTTGAACCCAGCAGCACTGGCAAGAGAAAATGAAAAGAGGCTCTTTGGTTTGAAGAGAGGGCAGGGGAGAAAGGAGAATGGAGAATCATTCTTTGCAGTTGGTTAATGTAACAAAATGAAGGGGTATGGCAATTCTTGAAATAAATTGGGGCTGTGTAAGAAGTAATAATGATGAATTCAAGTTTGGAATTTTACTAATAATTTAATGCACATATTTTTTTTTTCTTTTACATACAATGATCATTTGGCGAGAATGTCGAAAACAAAAGGTTTCCAAGGATACAATAAGCTATATACTTCAACAAGCATGCCCTGCCTATGTAAGTTATCTGGAACATGCTATGTTGGAAAGAGCAATGATAGGGGAGAGATAACTAGAAAGATGAGTATTGGAAGCAGGGCAGAGCTGGCACCATGGATGGGTGAGGAGAGCTCAGCTTGGAAGGCAGGAAATTAATATCCTTGAATGCATTTTTATTCATTAACACCAGGATTTGAAGCAAGCAGTTAGTCATCGGGTTTCTCAGTTTCCTATTTGGAAAACATAGATAATAACATCTCCCAGTTATTTCTCAGTCTTTCAGATTTGACGTTGATAGCTGATATGAAATTGCTTCCATATGCTCATTTCATATGTGGAGTGACAAAAAAATAGTAGATATTTGTTGGAAAAGTATATTTTGGGGGCAAACATTTTTGGTGGACTTTTTAATGATATAAAGGTCAACTTTTGTGAATTTTAATGGTACCTTTGATGAAAGACTATTTAATATGATTTTTTACATATAGTTATTTAGCTTCTATAACACTGCAAATACAAGTTCTGACACATTACAAATAAGATAAAGCTAAAGGTAGACCTTTGAGCTAGACAAGATGTTTTCTGCAATTAATTCTTAATTAGCATCTTCCTTTATTAAAATACAAGAAGACAGAAAATAGTTTTTCATTCAATATTAATATAATTTTCAAGTCTTCATTAAGATTAGATCATAAAGAACACAGCCAAATTTCATATAGAACCCAAAACAGTACATTTCCAAATTCTTTCAAACATGTTCACATAATTAAGAGAGTGTTTTTAAATGCAATAGAATTATCTCATTTACTCGGCTGTATTTACATATGTCTTTCATGAAGAGCTACTTGGCAGTAAATCTAGTTGTTCTTTAAATAAGCATACCAAAATACTGCCTCAGCATCTAAAGTTCTGCTAAGAGGGGGAAAAAAAATCCACACCAATTTTGCCTCTGAAAAGATATTATCACTGCTCTTTTTGTTGATCTAGAGACAAAATATTGGAGAAAATGGAATTTTACCAAAAACAAGTTATGAATTCTCTGCCACAGATCCTTATCCTACATCATTTCATAAACTAATAAAAATTAATTAATTAGAAAACAAAATCCCTACCTATTTGGCTGGGAGAATTCTGGACTAAAGAAAGTGATAATTATTTACCAGCACAATCCTAGGTAATTCTGCTCTGGCAGGAGTCCAAATAAGAGTGCAGCATGATGCATGGTAATTGTCCCAGGAAACCCTGCACATTCAGGGCTCAGAGCAAGCTGGTCCCACATCAGATTCGTGGGTATTATTAGCTGGTGCCCGCTTGGCTATTTGTTTATGTGGATTTCATTAAGGAGTTTAAATTTTGGGGTGTGTCAGTATCCTACAGCAGATTCCATTCTAACACTGTTGGTGCAAAAATTAAAAAATAAAAAGAATATTTTAACAGTTGAATGGTTTTGAGAATAACAACTTTTTAGCTTATGCCTGGGTACCAAGTGCATTCTTGGAGGATTCCAGGAAATTAGTCTGGTGGTTCAGAGACAATCCCTAGATTCAGGCTGCTTGGATTTCAATCCTGGCAGGGCCACTTGGTCACCATGTGACCTGAAACACATTATCCTTTTTTTTTTTTTCCCTGAGCCTCTGTTTTCCAAACTATGAAATGAGAGAAAATAATTGCACCCATCTTCTTGTTGAGATGGTGATTTGAGTAAACATATAGTGCTGAGCACAGCTGATGGCACATGGGTGCTCAGTAGTTACAATTGGTTGTCACTTTCTATAGCCCCGAGAAATCCATCTTCATAACACAAAACTGGTAGATAATAAGAAAGAAAAGATTTGGGAAAAGAATGCCTCCTTGGGGCTGGAGAGATGGCTTAACTGTTAAGGTGCTTGCCTGCAAAGCCTTAGGACCCAAGTTTGATACCCCAGGACCCACGTAAGCCAGATGCACAAGGTAGTGTATGCATCTGGAGTTTGTTTGCAGTGGCTATAGGCCTTGGCATGCCCATTCTCACTCTCTCCTTCCCTTCCCTACCTCTTTCTTCCCCCACTCTCAAATAAATGAATAAAATAGTTTTTATAGAAGAATGCACCATTGTTTGGGGTCTACCAGATGCTGTGAAACTATGAAATCCCTCTTCATTCTTCATGCTTGGGATGAGCTTGGAGAACAGTGGAGGAGAGGACAGAAGAGGAGAAAGGGAAGGGGAAGGAGAGGCAGCGTTAGGATGATGATGACAAAGGGCAGAGGTGGAGAGGGAGAAGGAAAGACCAGAGGAAGAGAAAGAGGAGTAAGAGGAGGAGGAAGGGAAGCAAGCTGAATTCATTTTCTTTGTTTATCTTGTGACCCAAACAGAATCTTCAGTTATTTTCCCACTGGAAACATTCATTCCCAAGTGTATCTCCGCCCCCCCCCCACAATTCTCTGCCCCCAGAAATTTTGCAAAATCCACATGCCTTGCTGGAGAAATACATGTGCCAAAGTCTGAAATTTTAAAATTCATACTCCTTTAATTTTCACATACACATAAATTCTGGCAAATTTTGATGTTGGTAAAAAGCAGTTTTTGCTTGTTGGAATGTTATTTTCACTCCAAATGATTGAACAGATTTCCTCAGTCTTTCTAAATGTAATTCATTTCTGAGCAGACAATGCGGATGTGGGGTTTACTTCATGAGGGTCATACAGGAGGAGGCTTAGAAGTATTGAGTTTCTGCACAGAGCCAACAGAAAAACATTTCTTCTCATCCATAATTTGTTGTTTTACATCCTCCCCTTTCCAAAACTCCCAGGGAGACAACTCAGCTTTGAGAAGATGAAGTAAGAGTTTCAACCAGAACAGATAATCCTCACGCAGCCCATCACGGTGCTTCATCTTCAGTGGCTGTAGAATTCAGCGCATCAAACATCACTCAGGGCATTTCTGGGAAGGCATTTTATAGCTGTGGTTAACATCTATCATCTACTGTCGCTGAGACTATTCTTTCTTTATTTATTTATTAGCAACAGACAGAGAGAAAAAGAGGCAGAGAGAGAGAGAGAGAGAGAGAGAGAAAGAGAGAGAGAGAGAGAGAGAAAGAGAATGGCACACCAGGGCCTCCAGCCACTGCAAATGAACTGCAGATGCATGTACCACCTTGTGTATCTGGCTTACATGGGTCCTGGGGAATTGAGCCTCGAACCGGGGTCCTTAGGCTTCACAGGTAAGAGCTTAACCTCTAAGCCATGTCTCCAGCCCGAGACTATTCTTGATAAGGCACTCCTAACTCAGTCACATAAAAGTCTCCCGGAGCAAAACTGATGGTTTCCTGAAGAAGAAATTACTCCTCTTCACACGTGTCAGCTTGTGGTCAGCAATTTTTAGCCTGCCCACTTACCCTGCCAATTTTAAACTTTATCCAGTCAAATACCAACATCACTTGAGACAATTCCTTGAAACAAAATATCTTAAGATATATATTCCACTGGTTCCGTTTCTTGGGTAGAGACTTGGCTGATGCATCCATCACTGACACCCATGTGATCAGATGCAAAATGCAGATTTTAAAATTCAGCAATGAGAGCTGGAGGTATGGCTTAGTGGTTAAGGTGCTTGTCTGTGAAGCCTAAGGGCCCAGGTTCAATTACCCAGTGTCCATGTAAGCCAGATGCGCAAGGTGGCACATGCATCTGGAGTTTGTTTGTAATGGCTGAGGCCCTTGTGGGCCCATTCTCTCTATCTGCCTCATTCCCTCTCCCCCCTATCCATCTCTCTCCCCCTCTCTTAAGTAAATAAAATATAATAAAAAACCAAAGATCTCTTTTATCCCTTTGTTAAAAAAAAAAGAAGAAAACAAATAGCATTAATACTTCTTCCTTTCAGAAGATTTTAATAATCAGGTCTAGTTTAAAATTTTTTTATTGTTAAATGTCTTTATTTATTTATTTGAGTGTGTGAGACAGAGATGAGGGGAAAGAGGCAGATAGAGAAAGAGAGCATGGAGACACCAGAGTTTTGTTTTGTTTTGAAATCTTTTTTAAAAGATGCATTACATGCACACAGTGAAAAGACACATTTCTGACAGTAATGTCTGGACCAGGAAATTAACCCACCAGAAACTATCTTGGTAGCCTTTCTCATCATGGATACTTTCCATTTCCAACCATATTTTCGAATTATTACTAGCACAGATTAGTAATCGAGTATGTGATTTTTAAAGTCAGCTATGATTTAAGCATAGGTACTATTTACTTGAGATATTGGCTGAGGTCTTGAAGCAGATACAATCTCACTCCTCAGAGATAAGCATTTCTGAGGAGTCATTCGAGGTTAGAACAGATCCTGAGTCCTTCTCACTGTTGTATTCTTAACCACTGGAAACATTTTTTTAGTGTTTGTTGTAAATTCTAGCCCACTTCATAGTGACGGAAAGGTAAACCTAAGAGATGATGATCTGGTAGAAAGATTTGTGCCTGTCATTATTTATAATTAAGTTTAACAGCAATTAATTTCATAAAATAGAAGCTCATGTTTCATTTCAAACTTCAAACCACTGGTATTATAGTGGGATTTCTAAATATTTCAACTTTTTTTTTTTTTTTCATTCGGGTACAAAGACAAATTTCTTTAGAGCAAAGAGACTTTCCGCAATATGCGCCATGAGAAAATGTCCCTTTTGTTGACATTTGCAAGATCTATTATTGGGAGCCCTTTATTGACTTTGTAAAGCTCCCCTAGGCTTCTGCAGCTGTTTCTTGGTGTCACGTGTGCAACCAAGCTACAATTTTTCACTGGCAAATAAACTCACAACAACTTCCAACCTGATGTGCATTATGTAACAAACTGGTATCAGAAGAGTCTTGGCACAGCCAGTACCATTTCAGAACTTATAATAGAGAACCTTAACTTGATAGCTCCTTGGTCACCTTTTCCTGAATGCAGAAAAGCTCATTGGAAGATAGATTCTTAGGAAAGAAAGCCAACAGAGAACTCCGAAATTCCCATTCTCATCAGTGGTGTCTCTTCTGGCCAGAAGTCTTCCAGACACCTGTTACAGCATCCCATCTCCTAAGTCTGAAAAGCCAAACTTATTCCTTCTTTGGAGGGCATTTTTTGGATCTAAATATACACTCTTCCTCCTCAGGTTAAAAAAAAAATGTTAAGGGGCTGGAGAGATGGCTTGGTGGTTAAGGCGCCTGCCTGCCAAGCCTAAGAATGCTAGTTCCAATCTTCAAGTCCCTCCGTTAGCCAGACGCAAAAGTGATGCAAGCATGCAATGCTGCACTTTCCCAGAAGGGGGCGCATGCATCTAGAGTTCATTCACAGCCACTGAGAGTCTGCTGGCATGCCCATTCTCTGTCTCTCTCTCTCAAATAAAAAAGAAAAAAAAATGTTAAGAAATTAGATATATCGATGTGACAATGAAGAAAGGGATTAGGGGAATCAAAAGCTCTCATTTAAATACCTTGCTCATCCTAGCTCTCATTTGGCAATAGGAATAAAGTCAGCTAAATCTGGCTGGTGAAAATTTCCAGCTTAATGAAATACATGTATTATATCATAGCTACATGGGCACATGCATTATCTTCTGTAATGAATGACAGATTTCTTAAGGGAAATAAATCTGATCAATAAACCTCGGTGGTGTTCCCAGTGTCTAGGCAGGTGCTCAGCTAATGTTTAATTCATGGATTAGACACAAATGTCATCATAGTTTGTTTTCAGAATTGGCATTTTTTTTTTTTTTTGAGAATGAATGTTGTTTGTTCTGCAAAAGCCATTATATGTTCTGACCACTGCCTTATCTATTAAAGGAAAAATAAACCAGCATAATAAATCTAAATAAATCCTGTGTATGACAACAGCCAACGTGCTATGCATAGAAGAATGGCAGAACTAATCAAGGGGATCAAGTGGTTTCCTTATAAAAATATGCCAAAGAGCTCATGGGGGAACTTTGACTGGGACAAAAGAATTTCTATATTTTTTTTCTTTCTTTTCATTTTTTTTCTTTCACGTATGAAACCTTACAGTGAAACCTCTTGCAAACCTTTCCTGTTCTGTTTGTATCTAAGTTCGTTCCCCCTATTCTATGAAATCTCAAACTACATTTTATTTATGCTAAGTTCGACCTACCATGATAAGTTTCTAACACTGCAAAGAACGGCTGAGATGACTGTCTTGACAAAGAATACAAATTTTATTTGGCCTCACAATTTTGGGATTTTCAGTCCATGAGTGGCTGGCCCCATCGTTTGGAGCTGTCTGGAGGTGAGAGGTGCAGGGCATCATGGGAGGCATGCCTGGAATGGGAAACCTCTCCTGTGGCTGGGATGTAGCAGGACAGAAGAGGAAAAGGCTGCTGCAGGGTGGTTGTAATATAAATGTCCACATCGCCTCAGCTGTTTGTGACTGAGCTTCCTGCTTGGTTTGAGCTGATACAGGCTTTGGGAGGTGGAGGCCTCTGAAAGAGGTGTCACTGTGGGGGGACCTAGGGCTTGAAGACGTTTAGCCTACTGTGTATTCAGCGTCAGCTTGTGTTTGCTGTTCTCTCTCCATTTTTGCCATGTGTGATGAAGTGAGCCAGCTTCTCCCACCACCATGAAGCTTGCCCTCAAAACAGTAAGCTTGAGATAAACACTTTCCTCCCATAAGAGGTTACTGGTCAGGTGTCTTGTCCCAGCAACAAGCAGCTAAGCACTACAAACTGAGTGTTAAAAATCCCCCTCGGAGCCATGCGTGATGGTGCATACCTTTAAACCCAGCACTCCAGAGGCAGAGGTAGGAGGATCACCATGAGTTCAAGGCCACCCTGAGACTATAGGGTGAATTCCAGGTCAGCCTGAGCTAGAGTGAGACCCTACCTGGAAAAACAAAAAAACAAACAAACAAAAATCCCCCTTGGGAGCCTATCTCCCATAGCAGAGGATGTCCCCTTAGACCCTGCCTCTTAACGTTTCCACTGCTTTGTACTAATGCAGGAGTAATCTGGGGTCTAAGACTTGAACCCATTGGCTTTTCTGGTAATTGCAGATTTAACTTAGAGCATCTTTCAAAACTGGCCTCCAGGGATCTAACAGCCCCGACTTGGACGTGACCTTCTCATTTGGCAGAATGGGTTGTTCTCCTTGAGCTTCAAGTTCCTGGCTGAGCTTGGAGGACCCGCTCTTCCCAATGCTTCCCTGACTCCTCTTCCCCCGGAGTTGCTGCAGATTTGGCTCCTCACTGTTCCCAGGTCCCTTTGGTGCTGGGGCGCCTGGGGTCCAGTCATGGCCTCTCCTTTCGACAGCAATCTTCTCGAAGATCTCCTCTGTCTTGTTGCCTACTTCTGTTGATGAATCTCACATTTATACTCCTACATGTACCTCTCTCTTCTCAGACGCCTAGTTCCAGCTGCCCACTCAACATCTTGAGCCGGATAGCCACCAGGCATGGCAAGCATGTGTCTCAATTGGCCATTCTCTTCAGCTTGCTGCTCCTGCCTTTCTCCTTATCTCAAATTCAGGCCCAAATCTTATCTTTAACCCTTCTCTCTCACTCTACATCCAGAAAACTTTGTTGAGTTATCTTTAAAAAAAAAAAAAAAAAAAAAAGGTATTCAGAACTTGACCATGTTGCACAAGTCCCCGCAATTATGGCCTCACCGATGACTTATAGCAGCCTCCTAACACGATCCTGTTGTCTTTCTGGAGTTTTTCTCCACTGCTTGTAAAACAGTAAGACTGGGGCTGGAGAGATGGCTTAGCCGTTAAGACGTTTGCCTGAAAAGCCAAAGGATCCTGGGTCAGTTCTCCAGGCCCCACTTAAACCAGGGGCACATGCGCCTGGAGTCCATTTGCAGTGGCGAGAAGCCCTGGCACAGCCATTCTCTCTCTCTCTCTGTCTCTCTCTCAAATAAATAAATATACACCATATATATATATATATATTTTTTTTTTTTTTTTTTTTTTTTTTTTTTTTTTTTTTTGGTTTTTCGAGGTAGGGTCTCACTCTGGTCCAGGCTGACCTGGAATTAACTATGTAGTCTCAGGGTGGCCTCGAACTCAAGGCAATCCTCCTACCTCTGCCTCCCGAGAGCTGGGATTAAAGGTGTGCACCACCACGCCTGGCCACTATATATATTTAAAAAAAAAACAGTAAGACTGATAATGTTACTACCTTGCTGAAAGCCTCCCCACCCCACCCCACCCCTTGGCTTTCTAATACACAGAACAGAAACCTAAAGTGTTCACCTTGGCCTGTAAGAGCCAGCAAGAGCTTGAAACCTCACTTCCTACATTCCCGTATTGTCCCTGTAGCTCATCTGCTTGCTCAGGGCTCAAGGATTCTCACTCACTGTCCTGTCTGGGTGGGGCATGTTTCACCTGAATATCATTCTCACACTTCCATCCAATCAGCTTATCAAGGTGTTCTGTATGTATGTATACTATCTGAAATTGAAACCATCTCCACACATCTAGCTGCAATTTCCTGCTGATTTTTCCCCAAAGTACTTTACAGTATCTCACATCTTATATATTTTGCTCATTTAAAATAAAGAACTGGGCGTAGTGGTTCACCCCTAGAATCCTAGCATGCTGGAGGCTGAGACAAGTGAATGGCTGTGAGTTTAAAGCCAGCTTGAGTGACATAGTGATTTCCAGGGTAGCCTGGGTTACACAGTAAGATCCTGTTTCAAACTTATCCGAAGCAAGAAATAATGTGAGAAATAATGTGGTAATGTAAGTTCAAAGAAGCAGAGAATATTATTTTCATTTATTTGGGTCATGTTCTCTCATAAAGTCACAGCATATAGAATTTTAAGTATTCAAATTATTTGTCGACTAATTGTGTTTCTTTTCTCTGCTCCCTCTCTTCCCTGTTTTTTTTTTTTTTCATTCTATTTCCTCCCATTACCCTTCTCTATCTAGATTTAGCATGAGAAGTTAATCCCAAACTTGTGTAATATTTGGAATATGAAATATATTTACAGCCATCTGTTCCTATTGAGGAAAAGAAAGAAGCTATGCAACATAGAAATAAAATGTTGTTTTAGATAATTGGTAATCGCCATATGGGACTTAGTCCTACTACTAAAGCTTCACCCATTCTCTCGTCACTTCTTGCTTGGATTATTCCAGTAGCCTTATTACTTATGTGTGATAGCTCCAAACTTTTTGTAACATACTTGCCAGTGTAATTTCATCCCACTCATTTAAAAATAACCCACTGGTTTGTTATAAAAGAGGAGAATGGTAAAAAATTATGATGACGATAATAAAAGTGTGGAATTGGGTATTTTAAAATTGGAAAGAACCTTTTTCTGTCCCAAAGCCCAATTATTTTCTATATGTACGAACTATGTCAAGGTCAAGGAGATTCCCTGAAGAATGTCTCTATTATATACACACACAATGCTTGATTATTTGCAAGATACTTATTAGCTGAATGAAAAGGCCCATATGATCTACCATTCGAACTTTTGAAAGAATTCATTCCTTTAAAGAAAAATGGAAATGAAATGAGAAGGTGGCTGAGGATCATGGCGCCTTTGTATATGTCTTTGGTCTGCGCTGCACTCTGATTTTGACTTCCTTGGCATCTTCTTTGCTAATAAAGTTTTTGCTGGAGACCCATTTTAGACGGAGCTATTTCCAGGTGACATTTTATGGCATGCGAGCTGTGCAGCATGTAGATCCATTTCTTTGCAGTAGTAGAAATGTTTTCCCAGTCTCTCTGTACTTGAGTGATACTCTTTCTTCACTGGCCCATATACTTCTTTGGCTAATTGATTTTCTAAACAAGACCTCAGCCAACCTTCAAAGCAGCTGTTTCTGGAACAACGGAGACTGGCAAAGTGAGGGGATAACTGTGGCTTGAGCAGGCATGCCTTTGCTCCTCACACTCCAAATTGCCTTCTCTGAAGCAATAGCTTTGAATGACCAAATAATGGGTTAAAAAAAGAAAGAAAAGGAAAGGAAACACACCCTTATTTGTCTTTTAGACCATGATAATGCAAAGCTGTGGCTAGACAAGTTGGGAAGAGTGAAGAGTGTTCCTAGTGAGCTGGCTAATATGAAGGGGTATTTTTCTGAGAAATCTTTTCATGCCTGTTTCATATTGGACTAGATTCCCTTCCCCAGTGGCACCCCAGAGCCCTGCTGTCTGTGTCAATTATAAATCCCCCACTCTTTTCATCACAGACTCAAGACTATAACTGACTTGGCGAATTTCTCATCAGCTCTAAAGTGTTTAGCTTGTGAATGGGATCATTTGTTGAACAAGTAAAATTCTCAGACACTTGGGGCCAAAATTAAAATGGTATTTAATAAGTGAGTGTGTGAGTGGCCAGAAAAAATCTCATAAAAGAAGTAACTAGTGTCTTACTTAAAAATCTTAGATTTTCAAAATTGGAAGGAAACTCCTTGGTCACTTAGCATTTAAATTCACAGGTGAGAAAACTGAAGGCAAGAGAGTTAAGGTCACACTGGGCTTAATCCAAGCACCAGCCACAGTCCTAGTCCATTTTCTGTTGCTGGAAAAAAGTGTGTAATATACTGGGCAATTTACAAAGAATAGAAGTTTATTTGACTTACAATTTTGGAGGCTGGGAAGTCCTAGTATGTAGGCCTATTCTATTCTCTTCTGGGAAGGGTTTCTTGCTGTATCATAACACAGTAGGAGACCATCACGTGGCAGGACAGAGCAAACCAGCCAGCAAGGGTGCACATCTATAGCAAGCCTCAACTGCAAATAACACATTAATCCATTAATCAATGAATAAATATATTGGAAATCCAGTTACCCTTCTAAGGCCTACCTCTAAACACTTTTGACATACAGACTTGGGAATTAAGTTTCCTCCAGTAATAGGGTCTGCAACATTCTCCTAGCAGTGACCAAGTTCAGGCCATGTTCCTGAGACTGATTGTTTTGGTAAGCCTGTGCGAACCCATCAGGTTGCTGTAAAGAGGTCCTGCGTGTGTGTCATGACAGTCTGAGTTTTTGTCTTTTTTGGCATTTTTGTCAATACAAAACTATTAGATTAAAGCACAAGTCCAAATCTAGGTTCACATACAAAAGAAAATGTTAAGCAATTGTCTTTCTGAGCCTGGCTTATTTTTACAGAGGATTTCAGCGTGGAACAGATTTTCACTTTTGTTACTATTTGAGGGATTGAATAATGCGGCTGAGGTGAGGGATGTAAGTCATCTAGAAATGTGGATAGCATGCCTGAAGCCCAGGGTTCCATTCCCACATTGCTTAGCCCAGCCATGATGGTGCATGCCTGTAATTTCAGCACTCAGGGGAGGAGGTCAGACAGTGTAATGGAATACATGTGTCATCCAAGCAGGAGGGGAGCTATATGGGTGGCTGGGGTGGGGGACAAGGGGTGAGGAAGAACATGGTAGGGGATTAGGGAGTTCAGTGGAGGAGAGCAATTAGAACAAACTATAGTGACACATATGTATGAAAATACCATGATGATATCCATTATTGCATGCTAACTGGGAAAAATTAAAAAGAAAATGCAGGTGGGCTGGAGAGATGGCTCAGTGGCTAAGGCATTTGCCTACAAAGCCTAACAACCTGGGTTCAGTTCCCCAGTACCCACATAAATCCAGATGCAAAAAGTAGAGCAAGCATCTAGGGTTCATTTGCAGTGGCTAGAGGCATTGGCATGCTCATATTCATTCATTCATTCATTCATTCATTCATTCATTCATTCATTCTCTGTTTGCAAATAAACCAAAAATATTCTTAAGGAAAGAAAATGTAGGTGGATTTTAAAAAAATCATCTAGAGGGTTTTAAAGAGTCAACCAAGCTGGAGAGATGGCTCAGTGGTTAATGGTGCTTATTTTCAAAGCCTGCTGGCCTAGGTTCAATTCCCCAGCCACTTGCCCATGTAGAGTTAGATGGACATTCGTGTGCAGTAGTAAGAGTGTCTGGAATGCCCATACAGTCACAGACACAGACACACACACATGCACATGTATTTGTGCACAAATAAATAAAAGTAATTCAATCATGAAACAAATTATTACAACGTTAGGCAAGAAGGTGAACCAACAAAAGCTCTTGAAAAGCCAAACCTTATAGGAGACATGGGGAGATGACTGGACCTCAGAGATGGCCTCCATGACTGGAAGAAGATCTTCAAGGAGCTCAGCAGGGAATTGTGACTGAGTTCTGGTGTAGGATGGAATAAGTAGACCTAGTGAGAGAGACAAGTGGTCTGGTTGGATTTTAGCTGAGAAAGAACCCATGGTACCGTTTGGTCTTCCTTGTGATTGGCTGAGAAAGTCACTGCTCACCTTGCTCTCACTGTGGAACAGCAGACCTGCCAGCCGACCAGGTAAAAGAGACCACTGCAGATGTGGCAGGGCACAGGCTGGCTGCAGGGAATTCAGGAAAATGAAATGAACAGGGAAATTTGCTTAGCAAGTCACCTGCTAGTTTAGTGTTCCCCAACAGGCTCCGAGTGCTGTCCTGATATTTTGAAACACTTGGCTATTCGTGCTGTGTGGACGACCCAGAAGTTCAAGCTGCTGAAGTCCAAATTTCAATCTTCCTGACAGGCATTTCCTCTTTCCTTGCCAGCCCACCCACTAATCTTCCTCCATTTCCCTCCCTGTATCCCTATCCACCGCCTGCTCACTCCCTTCTTCCTCTCAATAGCCCTCTTCCTACTTTCATGCCACACGTATTCTGTTACCATCTTTATTTCTTTTTCCCCATCCCCTAAGCACTTAAAAGCTTGACATGTATGAGGAGTGTTAAGATACATGTAAATGAAGATAAAATGATAATGTCGATTTGTGTACCTAGTGATATCACTACAAATATATGAAATAACAAATGAAACCAAGACATGATTAAATTAATGATAGGATTCAGAGATTTTAGCCAGCATAGAAAGGAGTAGTAGAATTGTGCTGTGCTATGGATATGATTATATATATATATAATTTTAAACCCAACTAGCAAATACCTTTTTTTAAAATTTGTTTTTCAAGGTTGGGTCTCACTCTAGCCCCAGGCTGACCTGGAATTCACTATGTAGTCTCAGGGTGGCCTCAAACTCATGGCAATCCTTCTACCTCTGCCTCCCAAGTGCTGGAATTAAAGGCGTGCACCATCACGCCTGGCTAATACCTTGTTTTTGAGTGCACAGGACCCATTCACAAAAATTGGCTGAGGACTAGTCCAAAAACTAAGGTCAACACTTTTTTGTATGTGTATGAATATATGCATGCATGTTCATAAATAGGTAGGGACACATGTGTGTGTGCATGTGGAGGTCAAGGTTAGGTTTCCCTTCAGTCAATTGTTTTATTTATTTGAGAGAGAGAGAAAGAGGAAGAGAGAGAGTGTATGGGAATGTCAGAACCTACTGCCACTGCCAAGAAACTCCAGATACATGAACCTGCTTTGTGCATTGAATTTTACATGGGTACTGGGAATCAGAGAGGGAGAGAGTAAGAATGGGCTTACCAAGGCCACTAGCCCACTGCTAACTAACTCCAGTGCATGTGCCACACTGTGTATCTGGCTTTATGTGGGTACTAGAGAATCAAACACAGGTCATTAGGCTCTGGAGACAAGAGCCATATCTCCATCCCCCTCCTCATCTAATTTTTTTGAGACAGGGCCTCTCAGTGAACCTGGAGCTCACCAGTTTGGTTAGACTAGTTAACCAGCAAGCCCTGCAGCTCCTTCTATATTCATCTCCACTGCACTGGGGTAGACGCATATGTCATCACTCCTAGATTTTAAATGAGCACTGGGGGATTGAATGTAGGTCTTTGTGCTTGTGCGGCAAGCACTGTATCCACGGAGTCATCTGCCTAGTACCATATCAATACATTTCATAGGTTTAATGTACATATTATATATTTGAAAAGAATGGAATTTGAAATTTATAACAAAAGACAGCATCATTTATATATGAGACCATATACATATCAGGGAGAATCATTAAAAATTGTAACATATATAGATGATAAACAAAGTAAGCCAATATTTGTGGGATATTGCTAAATTATTATCCAAACTAAAATTTATTAGTTAGATATATTGATAAAAAAAGGAAACACAAAATGAAAGCCCAGGAACTAAATATTCTCCTTCATCTGACAGACCCTAAGCATCAAAATAAATTCAAAGAAAGGAACAAAGCAGGAAGCTGTGAAGTTAAGAGAAGAAATCAATACAATGAAAAATGGTAAAAGCAATAAAGCAAAAAGATAATTTTTTAAAACATGGTTGCTTATAAAGACTGATATACTCTATTTTTCAGACTAATTGAGAGAAATGATGCTAAATCAAAAATTCACAAAGTAAAACATATATAGTAGAAACAGACATAGAGAAATTGGGAAATAGTATTCAGAACCAGTAATTATGCCTCAGTAAAATATGTGAATCTCTGCTTATTTACACTGTCATTTAAATTCTTTCTACTTTCTTTATAACATAGAGGGAAGGTTACATTGGTTGGAGATGTCAAATCATTCTACTACTTTGATCCAAGACCATGACAATTTCCCTAGTCCACTTTGGCAGTGAAGTGGCTTAGCTTTTGGGTCAGTAGTTTTAATCTCTCAGGGTTTACAGAGGACAGATGGCTTTAGTATGTTTAAATAGCTCCCAGTAGAATATTGTAACCAGGAGGTACTAACCAATGCTGGTAAATTAAAGAGAAAATGGATTACGTGTGTAGAAACACTACACAAACAATGACCCCACTCTCCACAACTGCTGGGGACTGGCCACCAGGGCCAAATCCTGGCTCAAGGATCACAGTCATACATGACCATTCCATGCCTGGACCGGGGTAGGGGTGGGGCCGTGGTGTTTAATTTATGGCCAAGTAGATGCAAGTGAATGTACTGTGCACTTGGGGCCCAGAAAGGAGTTTTCTGTTTTTCTGTGGCACTATGTGAAGCACTGTCCCCTGAGTCCTCTTATCCTTTGGTCACACTATTTATTCCATTATGTAAACCCTCTAGGTTTGATATTCAGAGAGAGTTCCAGAGACTTTCTGCTGTCATCAGTAAGTTGGATAGGCTACTAAGAGGTTCAGCCTCTCTATGGAGGTGACGGAATTTATAATTTTCCAAGTAAATACCTCATTTTTTTTTTGCTTCATATAGCTGAAAGGCATATCTTAAACCAGAACAAAATAATAATAACATTTCTGAAAAAGGCTAGGTGATAAACTTCTTCTCAACATAGTTTGGACCTATAGACAAAATAAAATTCTATGGGAAGAAAATGTTCCTGATTCTCTCCAAAAGCATATGTGAGAATATGCATCCTTTTTAAAAATAAGGCATTTGCCAAGAGAGCACCATTATTTTGCATTTAGATGATATACCTAGTTGAACCATCTTCTGGCACACTTACAAAACTACCTACCAAATTCGAACAAGCAAAGGACCATTTGTATCTGAATATTCAGAAGTAGAAGACCAAACAAGCTCGAAGGAGAACTGGGTAGGAGCTGATGGCTACAGACACCAGGCTCTTCCCAAGTGGGAGACTCTTGGCACTTGCCTTCTGACCTGCTTGTCTTCTGGTGGTCGAGGGTCTAGTCTGGGGCAGTCTAATCTCTTCAGGAGAGTAGTTATGATTGCTGATATCAGTTGGCTTCATGCTTGGATCCAGAACCATTCGAGAGAAACCTGATGTCAAATTGGCCCAGGGTTGGGTAGTCATACAGCTCTAACCCATAAACCATACCTGATAAATGCTTACTAATCTATAGGAGATAAAGCCAAATCGATTTTCTTGCGGTACCTTGAACTTAATCTTTCATAATGTTTGATTAGGGATTTGATGCCTAAGAAATCTGTTCATTTTTCTTCACAAACCTGGTATCTAGTAGTGCCATGCTGTTTGGTATTTTACTCTAATGAAACATCAGGGAGAGCCTTTGTTGTCGATGAACACATATAGCTGATGGGGCTAAGGGTATACGTCCTTCCTTGCTAGATAAAGACATTTGCTTCCATCACCATGTAGAGAGAATGAATGTTGTCCCTTTCTAGTGTAGGAAATTAGTTACCTAACAACTTCTTTTGGTGACATTGGGAATCAAATCCAAAGCCTTATATGTACCAGGCAAGCATGCTAAGAGTTATACATCTAGCTCCCATTTTGGGGGGGGGGATTTTTTTCCCCATCATTTGTTACCAGGAAAATTGTCTCTGAATGTGTAGTGTACTGGCAATGGATGTTACTATTCAAGAGACATGAAGTTTCAATTTATATGAAATGTTCTTACCACAATAAGATATAAAAAGTATTGTTAGCACATTTTTGTGTGTATGCACAAATTTTGTCTGTGTGCACTGGTATTATAGGCATGTGCCACCACACTCTGCTTTATATGGCATCAAGGGTTGGCCCTAGTGCTTTGTGCATGCCAGGCAAGCACTCTACCCACTGAGCTAGATTGCCAGCCCAACTAATCACTTAAAAGGAGAGCTGAGAGTGGAAAAGGAAATTAGAAATTATTAAGACCTCCATCCAAACTATCCATCATTTAAATAGACATTCTTCAATGTTTATAGCGATTTTCATACATTATCTCATTCATTCATTCTTTCACTTTTTAGTTAATACCTATAGAACCTCAACGATATAGATGACTCTGGGCTGTCTTTCTCTGCTCCAGTCAGTGAATTTGACACAATCCACATTTGTGAGAGAATCTCTGCTCCTCCTATGTCAATCCTAGGAATTGTTTTGTGATGGAGCTGACCTGACTAGTATTTAGATTTATTAATTCTTTCTTGTTGCTTCAGATTTTGGTACCCACGAGACCAAAGTGACATATGTCACACCTCACGTAAGTGGCAGCAAGCACAGGACCATGGGGACTGCACTGGATTCAGTGGGCAGGAGCACTAAGCAAACACGGCTTTGTGTAGCAGGCAGCTATGAATATCGTTTATAACAGGGATTGTGGGAAATAAAAGAGGAAGGTAAAAACTTAAGAAGTAATACACTCTCACTGCGCCCATTTAAAATCAAATTTGTATCAATCAGATTTTAATTAGCGGCATCTATGGGCCCGATGCTAGACATTTCAACATGCATTCTAATCATGGTAAAAGTCATCTGATTAATTGCTATCTATTATAGCAAGAGTCCACTGAGTGGAAATTGCTGGTTTATTTGGGCATGTCTTCCTGTACTCGGATCACCTAGAGAGCATTTGTGTCTTTCCATTTCAGAATTCCCAAAATTCGGCACACTTCTTGACACCTAAATACAATCACTTACAAGTCTTTTCAAATTGATGACTCAAAAGCATAGCTCCATCGATACAAAGTTCCAAAATGTATTTTTATACCTATGGATAGTGCCATTTAAAAAGTCATTTTCTGGGCTGGAGAGATGCCTTAGAGTTTAAGGCACATGCCTGCAAAGCCTAAGGACCCCAGTTCGATTCTCCAGGTCCCACATAAACCAGATGCACAAGGGGGCACAAGAGTCTGGAGTTCATTTGCAGTGGCTAGAGACCCTGGCATGCCCATTCTCATTCCCTCTCTCTCTCTCTCTCTCTCTTTCTCTTTCTCTTTCTCTTTCTCTTTCTTCTCTCTGTCTCTAATAAGTAATTAAAACTCAAAAATACTTAAAAAGTCATTTTCTAAAAGTTGTTTTTCCTGTGGATATACTGAAAAAAGTCCACTCTGTTTTACCTAGCTGAACTTTAGTGGAGAGTATGTGCTGGATGATTTCAGTACTGAATTCATAGAAATCCCAAGCTGACAAATGTGCTACAGCTTCTGTTACTATAGTGAAATTTCTGAGGTAATGTAAAAAGGGAAGGTTTAACTCCAGCTCATAGTTTGTGAAGTTTCAGTCCACGATCTATGTTCTCCGGTGCTTCTGGGTCTGTGTGGAAATGGTAGCACATCCTGGTGGGAGTGCCAGTTCACTTCAAGGCAACTGCTAAGTAAAAAGAGGAAATGTCATCGCCTTCAGAAGAACATTGCTAGAGACATAAGTCCTTTCTAATGGGATCCAAGGCTTCACCATCTCCCAATTGCACTATAGGCTGGAGACCAAGCCTTCAGTAAATGGACCTTCCAGGGCATGTATTCAAACCATAGCAATGAACAAATTACTTTTATTTTCCCTCTGAAATAATAGGCTACTAAAAGTAGCTTTTTTTATTAATCAAATAAAGAATTCATTTTTAATGTTTTATTTTTATTTATTTATTTATTTGACAGAGAAAGAGGGAGAGAAAGAGAGAGAATGGCCTCCATTCTCAGTGGCCTCCAGCCACTGCAAACGAACTTCAGATGCATGTACCCCCTTGTGCATCTGGCTAATGTGAGTCCTGGGGAATCAAACTTGGGTCCTTTGGCTTTGCAGGCAAATGGCTTAACTATCCCTCCAGCCCAAGACTTCACTTTTAAAGAAAACTTTTATTGATAATTTTCATATATGTTCATACCATATTTTTTGTTGTAATCCCCTCCCATGACTTCTTTCCCTTCCCCTATGCTCTTTCACTGAACGCTTTGCTCACGTTTTTAATACATTTATTTACTTATTTATTTATTTACAGAGAGAGAAACAACAGAGAACTTATGGGTGCCCCAGGGCCTCTGTCCACTGCAAACAAAAAATCAACAAAAAAAGCATGCACCATTTTGTGCATCTGGCTCTATGGAAGTACTGGGGAATCGAACCGGGGCCATCACCCTTTACAAGCGTCTTTAACAGCTTAGCAATGTCCTCAGCCCTGTGAATCACTTCTTTCCTGAAAGTCCCTTCTCTCTCCTATTTTATTTTATATTCTTTCCTTCCTTCCTTCCTTCCTTCCTTCCTTCCTTCCTTCCTTCCTTCCTTCCTTCCTTCTTCTTTCTTCTCTCTCTCTCTCTCTTTCTTCCCTCCCTCCCTCCCTCCTCCCTCCTTTTTCTCTTTTCTTCTTTGCTTGCTTCCCTCCCTCCTCCACCAGCTATGGCCACATGTCGATGGGCCCAATACTGTGTAAGTAACAACAGCTGCTGTGGGGTCATGAACGTAATGGCTACTTCCTATCTAAAGATCAGTGTTCCGAAGCACACTTCCCCTTCTTTTGGCTCTTACATTCTTTCTGCCATCTCTTCCACAACATTCCCTGAGCAAGTGGGATAGAGATGTCTGATTTAGTGCTGAGCACTCAACTCTCACTTCTCAGCACGTTAATGAATCTTCAGTCTCCCCAGTAGTCATTGTCACCCTCAAAAAGAAGCTTCTCTGACCAACACTGAGAGAAGAATTACATGTAATCCCCACTGGCCTCCTGTGAACCTTCTCTCCAGCAAAAGAAACCATGAGTCTTGTAGATTCTTAAATATTTCTTATTTTGAGAAAAAGAAATACTGAACCAAGAAAAAGTCTAAAATGACATAGTTATTCATATTCCCCTTTTATTCTGGTTGGGCTAGTGTAATTGTCACTACAAGAACAGATACTACTCCTAAATGTGATATGTTTCTATAAAAGTATTGCAACATAGGCTGGAGAGATTTCTTAGCAGTTAATACACTTGCCTGTAAAGCCAAAGAACCCAGGTTTGATTCCCCAGGACCTACATAAGCCAGATGCACAAGGTGGAATATGCCACTGAAGGCTCTGGTGCACCCATTCTCTTTATCTTCCTCTCTCTCTCTCTCTGTCAAATAAATAAAATAAAATGAAAAAAAATTCACAACTTATGTGAAACACAAACATATTTTTGCTACCTGGGTCAAGGAAGATTTGGGAACTAATGGATTGGTCATTTTCATATCTTGTTAAAATAGTATTGGTGAAAAAATTTGTTACATGTTTAAACAAAAAAAAAAAATTCAAAACAGCTTCAGAACATTTCAAGTATCATAGCTGAGCAGACATAAACAAAAAGAGATTAACATCTCTTGAGCTATATTTATATATTCAAAAGCCCCTCTCCATTCATGGAAAAAGGGGGGAAAAGGAGTTCATTATGTATTTATGAAGAACAAAATTACCTATTCATAGAAATCAAAAGCAATATGTTTTGCTTATATCCAGTAAAATGAATACAATGTTTCCTAGGACAGTTCATTTGCTCTTGACATAATTTTAGATATTAGACCAAAAGGTCAGGAAGAGTTATAAATTGGGATAAGAGATAAAAAATTCTTTAGGAAAATTATTTTCTCTTAGAGCCATAGGAATCAGTTATTTATTATTCATGAAGATGTTAGCACTTCTAATTTATACATGGGCTTTCATCTTCACTCACGGCTTAACCGACAGGGCATGTCCCTATTGTAAACATCAAGGTACATTATTGTGATTGCTGGCACTGTCTATTAATAATGGGATATTGAAGTTGTACTTCCAATGACGTGTTAATCTGCTTTTGATTAAACTAAGCCTTCAATTATTCTCAGATAATATTTCTTTGAATCATACTTTCGACTGTTAGGAGCAAGAGCGTTACTCTTCTTTCTCTCATGTGTTTTGCAACTTGCACCTTTCCTGTGACATGATGGGAGATATGCAGAGGCTTCGTGGATGCTGGTCTTCCAGACTCCAGAACTCCCTTCTCAGGACTAGAAAGGATGAGAGGTAACTTCCCACCAAAGTGAGCCCTGGATTAGTTTATTCCATTTCTGAATTGGCTGTGACTCTACATCAGTACCAACTATGACAGCTTCTGGCATTATTGGACTTTGGTTCCACACAAATAAGCATTGGATGCTAGTAAGTTTAAATCATTATGAACAAGGCCAAGATTAACCCGTGATCTAAACGTTTCAAGGGATACTTGAGGATGTGTGGTCTGCTGCAAATGCTGGAGCTGAGCATCTGGGATGATATCTGGAAATTTTACTTTAGTTCCCTGGAAATAGGTTCTCTGAACAAATAGTATCCAAGATTGAGATCTCAATGAACCTGAGGCAAACTGAATGCTTAATCTGAAATAGTGTACTGTGTATATAAAATTAGTGCCATAAAAAAAGCTATGTTAGGGGTTGGGGATATGGCTCAGTGGGTCAGGCACTGGCTGTGCAAACATGACGATCTGAGTTGAGACTCTGAGTTGAGCACTCATAAGTGTTGGGATGGTGCAGTGGTCCTACTATAATCCCAGAACTCACAAAGAGGAGATGTGAGATCCCAGCACAAACTAGCGAGCTAGATTTGCTAAAAGGATGAGCTCTAAGTTCAAGTGAGAGACTCCGCTTATATGGATAGTTATGTAAGGTGGGAGTGATTGAGGAAGACACCTGATGTGAGCCTCTGGCATCTACATGCATGTGTATCCATGTGCACTTCACACACATGAGCACACACACATGTGCAAACCCAAACACACCCACACACATATAAGCATGGTTCTTGAAAGTTTTTTTGGCTAAAAACAATGAATAGAAAGGCAAAGATGACTCCCTGAAACCTTTTAAATCAATGATGAAATAGTAATACAGTTCTTTATATATTTTATGTGTGCTTGCTTTGAATTACTGAATTTATACATATAATTATATTTGTGGAACAACCTCTAAAATGAACTAAAAACCAGAATGAAATAGAATAGAGATTTGATTTAACAAAATGGAAGTTTCAAGTTTCAAGGTGGTGCATGCCTGTAGTATCAGCACTCAGCTGAGACAAAAGGACTTTGAATTCATATATACCAGTCTTGGCTATATACCAAAACCCTGACTAAAAACAAAACAGACAAATATAAAACTGAAGACACAATGTGGAAGTTTATAACATAAACAGTAAAAGGAATCATAGGAGATGTATAAAAATTTGGTAAATAAAATATTAGACCTTGGGCTGGAGCAGTGGCTTAGTGGTTAAAGCATTTGCCTGCAAAGCCAAAGGATCCCTATTCAATTCTCCAGAACCCACGTAAGCCAGATGCACAAGGTGGCACATGCATCTGGAGTTTGTTTGCAGTGGCTGGAGGCCCTGGTGTGCCCACTCTATCCCTCTCTCTTTGCCTCTTTCTCTCTCTCAAATAAATAAATAAATAAATAAATAAATAAATAAATAAATATAATAGGCCTCTCTAAATTCCTTTGCTAATAAACACGCTTGGCTGATATGTGGGGGAGGAGTGGGGTATGCCCTTGTTAGAGGAAGAAACTTGCTAGTGATTTCCATATAGGAGATGTATGGGGTCCCTTTATACTATAAGAAATTAATTAGTTAAGAACATTTTTAAAAGACAAGCTGGGAATGGAAAGAGTACTTAGTAATTATTAAGGTTTAAATGCAGCTGCATAAAATATAAATTATTTGCATATACATTGTTGTAAAGTGTATAGTGGTTTCCATTTAGACTTACTCATTTAACATCCACTGTGTGGTCAACCCTTGATGCCTTTTTGTTCTCCAAATAATACATGAACTGGGCGCTACCCACATTTGAGAGAGACAATATATATTTCAGTGTGGAGTATAGCATTACTCGGTTCTTTGACTGTTAAGACATTGGAATAACTTATGAATCAACAAGTGTGCTGTGTTTCCTCTCACAAGTTCTGCTCCCTCTTCCACATTGTTCTCCGACTCTTGGAAGGAGTGTTAGAAGTCTTCTTTATGACCAGTTTGCAGTATGTTAATATATTAAAGTTCCCAATAAAACTTATTTTCAAAAGAATCCTGGTTTCTATTTTATAAAATTTGGCATCCACCTATTTCATAGAGTCCAGGGCCTTCTAACTGCTCCTAATAGCTTCTCAAAGAGTTAGCTATGAGGGACTTTATTATCCCTATTCCAGCCATGGTGAAATCACCACACGACAGTACTGAGCATTGTACATGCATTTTCTAAAGTAGAATTTTACTTTTAGACAAGGATAATTGCCTCATGCCTTTATTGATATATATCATTAATAGAGATTAGTAATGGGTTTGAATTAACACTTTTTTAATTTCAACTGGAAGATAACCTGGAACAAATGAAAAATTAAAAAAAGTTGGAAAGTGGCCAGTTTGGAATGATACTTTGGGAGAGTAGAAATGGGAAAAAGGAAATTCTTAGGCTTTTCAAAATTGAATTTAAAGACTGTGATATTCTTGGATGATGGTAAGGTTTAGAATTTTTATGGTAACATTAAGTGTGTGTTCTCAGCTTGAAATGTTTTATTCTAATTGGCTCAACTAAGTTTCAACTTTTTTATCAACTGAGTAAACTCTACTTATGACAAGAAGATGCTTAATATAGTAGTAAAAAGATTTATATTTTTTGGATCTCCGCCATGTCCCAAGATTCAGCAAGGTACTTTCACATATATTATCTCATTTTCACAAAGCATGGTCCAAATTGATGGAGAAATTAAAAGCCAAATGCATCCCAGTTCTCATGAAGCGTGGTCTGGCTCTTGGCAAACTTGTAGCTGTTTTCCATTGGTCTTTCCAGCCTTCTCTTTTCTGTAATCCTTTCCCAAATCATTGCCCCATGAACACCTGCTCTAAAGAAAGTATGTGATATCAGTCATTTGCATCTCATGAATATTTAAACTATATCACAGACAAAAAATATAAGAAATTTTAAAGCTAATATACAAACCAAAGCAATAACTTATTCTAGAGTAAGATTGGGTACTCCCTGATATATAAGGATCTAGAATCTGTCTCAGGCACTTGGATAAACTGAAGATTGTTACTGGATATAGAAGAAGAAGACAGCCCAGTTCTTTCAGTTCTGGACAAAATTATGAATCATGATTCCCAAGAAGGCTTTGTAGAGACTTTATTATTATAATAATGAGACCTTGATCACAAGAATATAAATTTCTAAATTAGTGACAAATCTGTGCAGTATAGTGTCAATATTTTTGTGCTTTCCTGGGCTTTGTGGAATTCTGGACATGGATGTTCATGTGCGTGTGTATGAGAACGTCCATGATTTCCTCCTTGTGTTGTTTCTTTTACATGTATGTCGTGGTGCCATAACACCCTGACACACTAGCATCAGAGATTTCATTATGCTATAGCTCACCTATTGGTAGAATCTACATCAGATTAATCCACACGTGAGAAATGAAGTTATGGGTGTGAAAGAAAGGGAAGGCACAGGGAAGAAAAAAATATACTTAATTTGTCAATTTCAAGCCAAAAAAAAAAAAAAAAACCCACAAAATGGTCAGAGCCCCATGTGTAAAAGCTAGGAATCTAAGGAGTGCTGGACATTTGGTAATCTTACTGCAGGAGCTGGCATGGACACTGTTTATGATTGTGAAGTGAGGGTGATCTTTAAAGAGAAACATGGACCATCTGACTGTCAGATTCTCCTAAGACCTGCACTGTAATGCAGGTCAGTCGGAGGAAATTGGCAGGGATTCTCTAGTGAGAATAGAAGCAGCTTTTCATGCCACGTGGACTGTAGGTCAAGTAGTGGACTGTTGTCTTTTGGAGACAGGATGTTTTATCTGTTATGGGCTAGGTCATTACAGAGAGAGCTAGGAGCGTCCACCAGGGTGACAATCAACAGTTATTAAATCTGTATCCTGCTTGGGTTCTGTAAGGATCCTCACAGGCCTCCTTCCTGACATGACCTGGTTCTTGGGCCATCAACCTTCGGCGGAGCTTGCAAAGCTAATCCTGGCATAGCAACAATGAGACCTTTGAGTGATTGTCCTTTCCTCTAGGCCTGGGAAGTTTTCCTAGTGAACTTGTATATTTAAAATTTTTTTGACAACTTCCATAATTGTAGACAATAAACCATGATAATTCCCTCTCCTCCTCCATTTTCCCCTTCACAACTTCATTCCCCATCATATCCCCTCCCCCTCTCAATTAGTCTGTCTTTTATTTTGATGTCATCATCTTTTCCTCCTCTTAGGAGGGTCCTATGTAGGTAGCAGCAAGCATTGCCATGGAAGACTACATTGTAAGCAATCCTACCCTTCCTTTGGCTTTTACATTTTTTTCTGCCACTTCTTCCGCAAAAGTCCCTGAGCCTTGGAAGGTAGGTTTGAGATGTTTCAGTGCTGAGCACTCCTCTGTCACTTATTCTTAGCACAGTGGTGCCTTCTGAGTCATCCCAGAGGTCACTGCCATCCGAAAAGATAAGCTTCTCTAACCAAAAGTGAGAGTACCATTAATATATGGGTATGGACACTAAGGTGCTTACTGAGCAGTTTGGGAAGCATAATATATGCATTTAGCCAGACACCAGCTGATGGTACACCCTAGGGCTCATGACCTCCCCCATCATAGGTTTTCAGTACCAGTCATATATTACCTCCCGTGGAGTGGGCCTCCAGTACAATTAGTGACTGGCTGGTTTCCCCCATAACATACATGCCACTATTGCACCCATTGGGTCATTTGGCCTGGCTGACTCAACTTAAGGCTTGCAGTATCCATGGTTGTTTATCTCCACTTCTCTTTCCCATAGGGTTGCATGCAGTGTAGCTTTTTCCAGCTTTCTGTCGAGCTCATATTATGTTCTTGAGAAATCCGATTATGTTATGGTGGTGCCTGTATCACTATTTCACTTTAATGTTTTGTTACTACTTTTCATTAATATCTATGGATGTGACATCATCACTGTGTGTCACTGCTGTCCTTCTGAACCTCATTTCAACAGTCTGTATCCAGAGGGCTACAAGATGCACTGTGTGAAAATAAGAAGATGCAGCTTTCAGGGAGCACTGCAGTGAGATGTCGTCAGCTACTAGCTAATTAGCATGCTTCCTCTGCATCCTTTGGGTGGTCTCAGTCTTGCTCTCAGACTCTCTGTAGCATCCATTATTATTATTATTTTTTTTGGCTTGAAGAATGTAGGATCAAAGTTCACTCCATGCAACTATACCTGGAATGAAAATATCCATCATTTGCAAGCAATTAAGTGTGACAATTTCGTTGCAGGTTTGACTATTTGGTAAAAATCTCAAAATTTCCATGACTGTGATACTACAAATCTAGCCTACGAGATGTGTGATCACAGATATTTAAGCTCTGGTGGTAGACTTAATGAGATCTCATGATAATTTTGGTGATACCCTATTAAAGCTCCCTATAGCATAATTAAGCCTCGCCATCCCGATTTTAATTGAGGGTAGGGAAAGCTGAATGGAATCTCCACAGCTGCAACCACTTCATGAAAAATGTTAAGACAGTTAGCAAAGCCCAAACACATACAGATGACTCATGTGAATTGTAAATTTGTGTATACACACACACACACACACACAATCTGTAGCCAAAAAGACCCAGCTGAGCTACAGATAAGTGAAATTTACATCACCCTACCATCCAGTTATATATAAATGATCCCCTTTCCTGCTATTGTTTCCCTTCCAGATTCCCTGCTACAAAGATTTCCTGGCCAACCAACCCCTCGTCAGTATTCCCGTCTCTGATTGGCTCCGTCTTCCACATTGCTGTTTCTTTTGATCTCAGAGTGCCTAACCCATCCTCCCTGAAACTCCTTACTTTTCTTGTGTTTGAAGTCTGAGGTTGTAAAATCATCAAGGAGAACTCAGGAAAGTTGGTAGTATCATCCTCTGTATGAATGATCCAGCCAATCCTCCATATGGTTAACATACTTATCAGATATTACAAAATGAGAATGCAAGAGGATGGAGACGTGTTCACATCAGGGTGATTTCAGGTCTGAGCTGGCATTCAAAATGTCCATTTCTGCTGTTGACTTTTTTTTTCATCTACATGTGGGCCATTAATATGTATTACCATTAAGATTTACTGTCCATATTTAATCCACATTTATAGTCATTATGGTTTTTTTTTTTTTTGGCTCTTTGTATGTTTTGGATACTAACCCCTTATTTAGTTTATAATTTGCATAATTTTATTCTCTACATTGTCTCTTCATTCTATTGATCGTTTCACTTGCTGAAGCTTTCGAGTTCAAGGTAAACACATTTCTCTGTTGCTTTTTTAAAAAAAATTATTTTTGTGGGTTATGGGCATGCTTAGTATGTAAACAATACGTGTTTGCACCATCCTTTCCCTCGTCCCTGCCCCTTTTCCAAAGAGGCCCTCCTCATTGGGGATGTACGTCAACCCCATGTGGATTGTGGGTCATGCGTTATGGGGGCAACAGTCAGTTACGGGGGAGAGACAATGTCTCTGTGCAAAATGTTCTTGGTTTCCTTGGCATTTCTTCAATATATTTTTTTTTTTTTTTCCTTTTTTTGTTCTCTCTCTTTTTTGAGGTAGGGTCTCATGCTAGCTCAGGCTGACTTGGAATTCACTATGTATTTTCAGGGGGGGCCTCAAACTCACAGTGATCCTCTTACCTCAGCCTCCCAAGTGCTGGCATTAAATTCTTCAATATTTCTGATGTCTTCTTCAAATTATTTCACTGATGGTTTATAATTTTTACTACAGAAATACTTTAACTTTGGTTATACTTATCTCTAGGTCTTTTTTTTAGTTATTGTAAGGGATTTTTTTAGGCAATTTCTCTTTTACTTCCTTATTGGCATATGACAATGCTCTTGATTTTTGTATGTTTATTTTTACATCCTGCAAACTTGCTGAATTCATTTGTTTCAGAAATTTAGGAAAATGTTTTATTCATTCATTTATTTGCATACTTAGAGAGAGACAGAGAGAAGGGGAGGCAGGAGAGAGAGAATGGGATGGGCATGCCAGGACCTCTAGCCACTGCAAATGAATACTAGATAAATGTGCCGTCTTGTATATCTGGCTTTATGTGGATACTAGGGAATCAAACCCAGGTCATCAGGGTTTTCAGGCAAGTGCCTTAATGGCTGAGCCATCTCTCCAGCCTTAGAATGGTAGAATGTTTGGCATTTTCAATGCATAAGGTTGTGTCATCTACAAACAGTGATAGTATTAATTTTCTCTTTCCAGTTTAGATGCCCTTAACTTCTTTCTTGGTCCTGAGAGTTTTGCAAGTTTCCCCAATTCAGCCTAACAAGCAGTTGGCTTGTTATTAGCAACTTCAATTATGTCAAAGAACATTCTTCTTCTACCTGAGTTGTTCACTAGTTTCAATGTGAAACAATGTTGATGTTCACAAACTGTCCTTTCTGTATCTATTAAAAGGATCATGTGGGCTTCATGCTTCCTTGTGCAGATTGGATGGACCACCTTTGTTGATTTACATATGTTGAGTCATCCTTGCATACCTGGCATCACTTTTCTTTGATCATGCTAAATAGTGTTCATGTTCAGCAATATCATTGGTCACCAGGGAAGAGAAAATCACAACTTCAATGAAGTGTCCTCATTCTAACATGACAAATGCTAGCAAGGATGTGGAGAGAAGGCAAACGTTGCTACTATTATTGAGAATGTAGTTTAGTGTAACCATAACAGAAAATGTTATGGAGGGTCTTCACAAACCTAAAAATAGAATTGCCATATGATCCAGATATGTTGCTACTGGGAACATATCCAAAGGAAATGAAATCAGTATATCAAAGAAACATCTGTATGCCCATGTTTATTGCACCATGATTCACAATAGCCAAGAAACAGAAACAACCTTAGTATCTATTGGCTGATGAATGGATAAAGACAATGTGGTTCAAATACACAATGAAATACTATTTGGCCATAAAAAGAAGAATTATTTGATTTGTGATGACATGGGCAGAACTGGATATTATTATGTTGTGAAATCAAAAGGGCCCAGAAAGACAGAAAGATACTACATATGATCTCACTCACATATGGAATCTAGAAAGCTGATTTCACAGAGGCTGAGAAGGGGAATGGTGGTAACCATATGCTGGGGAAAGTGTGGAGTGAGATGGGTTGGGAAAGGTTATTCAATGGGGTACTTAGTTATAGCTAGAAGCAAGGTTTGTCCATGTGATGTTATCTACATGTTATCCGTGTGATGGATAACCAGAATGTGATGTACATTTCAAAAACAATAGAAAGGATTTTTCAAGGTTTTATCTTGAAGGGATACTGCATGTTTGAAGAAACAGATAAATTCAATTTGGTGTCAGTATTATACAATGTAGGCATGCATTGAGGCATTACATTCCCCAATTCCTCTGTACCCAGAGGAGTCTCAAAAGCTGGGAGGAGCCTGAATGAAAGAAACAACAGTTGCATTACAGAAGCCATTGAAGAAATCAGGCACGAGTGAGGACAACATGCTCTTAACACGATGAGGTTTTATGTATCGACAACAACAATGACATTTTATCCTGAATTTGGGGTTTATGGGGTCCAGCTGAAACATTTGGGGTCTATTCTTGTTTTTGTCTGGTGAATCATAGCTCTCTCTCTCTCTGTGTGTGTGTGTGTGTGTGTGTGTGTGTGTGTGTGTGTGTGTGAAGAAAGAGCTGAAGGAAAAGAAAGACATGTCTCTTAAGCTTTTGGATGGCCAATAGGTTTTATGGATCATTTGAAGGCAAATATTGTTGAAGAAATTTTTCCAAAAAATGTAGGCAAGGAACTGGAAGAATGGCTCAGTAGTCAAGGGCACTTGCTCTCAAAGCCTAATGACCCTGGTTTGATTCCCCAGTATCCATGTAAAACCAGACGCTCAAAGTGGCACATGTGCCTGGAGTTCACTTACAGTGGTAGAAGTCCCTGGCACACCCATATTCTGTTTCTCTATCTCTGTCTCTGAAATCAATCAATAAATCAATAATACATATTTTTAAATGTAAGCAAAATTAAGCGAGAAAAGTGTGTGATGAGTATAAACATCTTGTTCTTATCAACTGTTTCAAAATTCAGACTAATATGCAGAAAGCCCAATCCCCAGTTGTGTTTACTGTTCATCGAGATTAAAGTAATAAAAGAGAGAAAAGAAAATCTAATTTATTGGAGGTAGTTATTGATCAATAGACAACAAAGAGGTCAATTTGGTTTCCATGGCTTCAGCAGCAAATGCAGTTGTTCTGCGCAGAGCAGTACCCTCTGATGATTAGCAGGTTCAGAGGGTCTCATTTGTGATGCTGGTCTTCAGAAAATTTGCTTTCTCCCTGACAGCCACTGTGTTCACAGTCGAGTTTCAAAGAATGGCAGTTTGGATAGTCTGTGCTCTGGGCAGTAGAGGCAATTTACCAAGAAAAAATGGGTAACACTCAGGTTGCATTGTGATGCTGAGTGAATGCCTCAGGCTGGATCTGTCCATATCACTCCACTTTTATGCTTGGAAAATTCAGGAAGATGCTAACTTTCCACCTGAAATAACCATATTCTTTCCAAATAATTCAATAGGAGCAGATTCTGTTGGAAAATATATACACTAGAAGGTATCATAGAATGATGTTGGCCAAGTGTTTTTATATCTATATTACATCTTCCACTTGCAAAATAGTGTAGGACCAGAGTGTCCGTCTTATTCTGCTGAAAAAAAAAAAAAGAAAGAAAGAAAGAAAGAAAGAAAGAAAGAAAGATAGGGCTGGAGAGATGGCTTAGCGGCTAAGGCGCCTGCCTGCTAAGCCTAAGAATGCTGGTTCCAATGTCCAGCGGTTCCAATCTCCAGGTCCCACGTTTAGCCAGATGCAAAGTGAGGCAAGGGCACAATGCTGCACTTGCCCACAAGGGGGCGCATGCATCTGGATTTTGTTCACAGCAGTTGAGAGACTGCTGGTGCACCCATCTCTGTCTCCCTCTCCCTCTCTGTCTATCTCTCTCTGTCTCTATCTCTCTCAAAATAAATTAAAAATAATAATAAAATAAAGAAAGATAAAAACATCTGAAGACTCAAAAATCATGCAGAAGTATATGTTTACTAATTTCATCTTCCTTCTCTATCTCTGCTAAGGTTTGAGATGTCATTAAGTTTATAAATCACATTATTATTTGTATTCAGAATGTTTTGTCAAGAAAAAGGCATTTATTCAAGATATTGTTTTATGTAAGAAATTCTAATTCATTTTGTACAATCATACAGTTTATGGGAAATGAAACTATTTCTTGGTTGCTTTTAACGTTTCTACAATGTAATTGTGGTGTGCTTCTGAAGTGGGATTATCAGCATGGTAAAAGTCTCACAAGATAAAGGATCCTGGGAGTTGATACACTTGAGAAACGCTTAAGAGCTTAAGGGAAGTGATATTCCACAGTAAGAAATATAGAATGCTAGTGCCAAGGGATACTGAAGAAGGATCAAAAGGATCAGTGAGGTACATTGCATAAGACTAAAAACCCCACCTGATGACTGTTCCACAGGAAGGACAGAAGATAGTCCATCTGTCAGAGCAACTGGAGATGTTTTTGGGAATGAGACAGCAAAATTATAATGGCTTTGGTGTCTATTTGTGCTCCATTGGCCAGAATTGAAAGCAGAAACATTCCTTATAGAACTGAGCTCCTTGACAGCAAGGCTACTGGTGAGACTCAAGTAAAAGAGGTGAATCATGAGGATTTCTGAAATAAGCAGGAAGTTGGAGTGGTCGTTGGGAGTCGGGTGTAAAATGTTCTCTTTGGAGGTGGTTAATAGAGGATGGCATCTCGAGGAGTAAGAAAAATGGGAAGCCAGTAAAGGTATTTCTCAATAGGCACAATAAAGAAAATCAAGAGTAGGTAATCGACAGGCAAGGAAGAGAAAATGTCAAAATAATCTAACCTGGGCAGGCATGGTGGTGCATGGCTTTAATCTAAGCACTTGGGTGGTAGAGCTAGGAGGAATGCAGTGAATTCAAGGCCAATCTGAGACTACATAGTAAAATCCAGGTCAGCCTGGGCTAGAGTGAAAACCCTAGTTTGAGAACAACAGTAACAACAACAAAAAAAGCAAAACAAAGAACAAGAAGTACAACAACAATATAAACTACCCTTTTTCTGAATCTGAACCAGTTTACCTTTCCAGAACTTACTAAAGGAGAGAGCAGATTTCCTGATGGAAAGATACAACAGTCCTTGAGCTCCTGTACTTGCACAAAGGAACCTAGATAGAGACACTTAATGACTATACAGTGGGAAAGGGGAATGCCTAAGCATGTAGAAGAATGTTGGTCATGGAGCCCAGGAGGAGTAGATGATAAAGTCCTGGCATAGACTTGACTCAAAGGTCCCAAGTTCACGGTGATCCTTTACTCACTCTCCAACAGTAGTAGGTGTTAGATGAAGGAGGTAGAAACTCACACTGACTCTGAAGGACAGGAGCCATTGTATTGAGGAAGGCCACTGGTATGCCTGGAGACAGCTCCATCTCCATTGATATTCCAGGAATGCAGTTCTCATTTTTCCATCTGCTGGAAAAGTTGAAGACAGCCTCACAGAGCTGTTTGTTCCTTCTTCTCAACAACTGTATCACTTCTCCTTCCTTGTGAGGTCAGGACAGTGCTGGATCTCCTGGTTGACGAGGAATATGGAAAGGCTAGTGTTTGTGCCTAATTTCTGAAACCCTTACTTTCCACTGTCCTAGCAACATAACTGATTTTGAGTTTGGCTGATAAATTTTCAGTGCTTACCTTACACTACCTGCCCAATCCTACTTCTTTTTTCAAAAACATATTTTAGATACTTATTTATTACTTAGCATACAGAGTTTTAGGTATCACTGAGGCATTTTCAAATATAATTTGTCATAGCTTATTCTCCTCCATCTCTTGCATTTACCCCTCTTTCTGTTTACATATCACATTTGTTCTTTTTCCCTTCCCTGTCTTCTCCTTCCATCACATCTCTTATTACCTGCTCTTGGTCACTTTTCCTAATTAGTTTTTACATTTACCTGCAATTGCATATAGATAGATAGATAGTTAGTTAGTCAGATAGATAGATAGATAGATAGATAGATAGATAGATAGATAGATAGATAGATAGATATAAACTAGGATCTGCATAGCGGAAAGAGCATGTGGTTTTAGGCTTTCTGAGTTTGGGGCACTTTCCTTAATATAATTCTTTAAAGATTTATTGATTTTAATGCAACTTTTATAGTTTCCTTTTTCTTTACTGATGAATGCCTAAACATGAAGAAACATTGTGCACATGTGCCACATATTCATTCATTATCCATTCATCTATTGATGACCATGTAGGTCGGTTAAATTTCCTAGCTATTGCAAGTAGAGCAACAATGAATATGTCCAGTAACCTAAAGAGTCTGTGCCGTATATGCCCAGGAGTGATGTAGCTGGGTCAAATGGCAGTTCTATTTCTAATTTTTTGAGACACATCCATACTTACTTCCATAACTGGCTGCTCTAGTTTACACTTCATCAGAGGTAATAAGGATCATTTTCCCCCCACTCCTTAGCCATCATTTTTTTTCAGTTTTCTTAGTGGTCTGATGACCACTGTGACTGAGGTGAGATGGTATCTCAAAGTGGTTTTAGTATGCATTACTGATAGCTATGTATGGTGAACACTGTTGAAGATACTTATTGACCAATTGTGCTTCTTCTTTGTGTCTGTTTATTTTGGTTATTAACTTCCTGTCTGAAAGTCAAGCTGGAAACTATATTCTCCCATCCTGTACGGTACACTGGATGTTCATTTTGTTGACTGTTTCTTTTGATGTAGGGAACTTTTAATTTTGTATAGTCCCATTTGTTAACTCTTGAGCCAGTTCCTTGTGCGATTGGAGTTCTGTTCAGAAAATTCTTTTCTGTTCCTATAGTTTGAAGTGCTTTCCCTATGTTTTCCTCTAGCAGTTTTAGCATTTCAGTTTTAGATTAAGCTCTTTAATCTATTGTGAATTGATAGTTGTACAGGGTGAAAGATATGGATTTAATTTCATCTTCTGTAGTTGGATATCTAGTTTTGTCAGCACTACTAGTTGCATAGGCTTTTTTTCCACTGATGCTTATGGCTTGTTTGCCAAAAATAAATAAATAGGTGGTCAAAGCAGTGTGGATTTATTTCTGGGTCCTCTGTTCTTTCTGTTTCATTGGTCAATATGTCTGATTTGGTGCCAGTACTGTGCTGTCTTTGTCACTATATGCTCTGCAATATAATCTGATGACGGGTATTGTCATGCATCCAGCTTTGTTCTTTGTCCTTACAATTGTTTGGCTATTCATAGTCTTTTGTGTTTCCATATGAAACCTTGTATTGTTCATCCCAGTTCAGTAAGGAATGTTATTGGAATTTTGATGGGAATTGTGTTGAATCTGTAGATTACTTTTGGTGACATAACCATTTTCCCAGTATTAATTCTGCCAACCCAAGAGCATGGAAGGTCTTCACATCATGTGGTATCCTTTTTGGTTTCCCTTTTCAGTGTCATGAAGTTTTCACCATAGAGGTCTTTCACATCTTGGATTGATTTATTCTTGGGAGTTTTTATGAATGGGATAGTTTCCTTTATGTCCTCCTTTTCTGCGAATTCCTTGTAGCTCTATATGAAATCTATTGGGTTTTGTCTATTGATTTTGTATCCTGCAACTTTACTGAAAAGGTTTATGATTTGATTTAGCAGTTTTCTGATAAATTCTATAGGACCTTTTAATTATAGAATTATGTCATTTTTGCAAATAAGGATAGTTTGACTTCTTTCTGTTCTATTTTTATTTCTGTAATGTCTTCTTGCTCTATGTGGGGCTTTGAGCACTGTATTGAATAGATGTGGTGAGAGTGGGTATCTTTGTCTCATTCTCAATTTTAGAGGAAATGGTTTCAGTTTTTCTCCTTTTTTTAAATAATATTGGCTATGGGCTCTCTTACATGATTTTCATTTTTTTTTTTTAAAGATATGCTCCATATATTCCTACTTTTTCCAGGACTTTCTTCATGAAGATACTTTGATCTTGGTCAAATGCCTTTTATTTCTTTTAAATATTTTTTTATTTATTATTTGTTTGAGAGAAAGACACAGCTACAAAGAGAGAGAATAGGTGCACCAGGACCTCTTGCCACTGCAAGCAAACTTCAGACAAATGTGCCACCTTGTGCATCTGGCTTATATGGGTACTGTGGAATTGAACCAGGGTCCTTAGGCTTCACAGGCAAGCACCTTAACTTCTAAGCCATCCCTCCAGCCTCAGATATTTTTCTTCATCAGTTGAAATGATCATGTGACTTTCATACTTAAATTCACTTATCTGGTTGAAAACTGAATTCAACAACACATGGAGATAATCCATTATGATCAAATGGGCATCATACTAGGTATGCAAAATTGACTGAATGATGTAAATCAATCCTAATTCTAGTCCACCATAAGTATTCATGCTGAGAGTTCCAATAAGCTTTCCATATGCAAATTTCCATCCTAAGTCAGCTTACCAGGAAATGTACCAGCACATCAGTGTTTCCTTTTCAAAATAAAATGAGGAATTTGCTTAGCCAAATAACATCTAAAGGCTTCCTTCCTTTCTTCTTCCTTCCTCTTCCTTCCTTCCTTCTTTTCTTTCTTTCTTACTTTCTTTTTTCTTTCTCTCTTATTTCTCCTTTCCTTCTTTATTTTCTTCTTTCTTTCTTTCTTTCTTTCTTTCTTTCTTTCTTTCTTTCTTTCTTTGTTTTTACTTTCTTTTTTTCCCCTCCCTTCCTTCCTTCCTTCTTTCCTTTTTTCCTTCCCTCCCTCCTTCCTTCCTTCCTTCCTTCCTTCCTTCCTTCCTTCCTTCCTTCCTTCCTTCCTTCCTTCTTAATTGCTCTGGCTTGGTAAAAGTTAGTCAAGGAAATAAATGAATGAGAGGGTTCTTTTTGTTTAGGCTCAGCTTACCATTCCTGTCAGAATTAAACATCAAAAGATGCAAAGTTTACAGGTGGCTCTTGAGGGACCAATGCTGTGTACCTGCCTTCTATTGCTGCAGAGCTCCAATCTTCCTCACTGCACACATTGAACAGAAAGGCACCTCATTTTCTTCCTCATTTTTTTAAGACTCATTATACAAAAAATGGCTTAAACTTCTGTCCAAATCTCTTAAACCTTCAATGGATGCTTCTGATCCCCTGATCTATAGTAATTAAATGATTGGTTTTGTAATATTGAATTGGGAACACTTTTACTCTCATTCTAGTATTTTGAAAGGAACTTCTGTTTTAAATTTTTGGTTTGATCTTGGCTTTTATTCATTTCTTTTACAAGGTTTCAGAGCAACTATACTTAGGGTACAAAAGCTCAGATAAATGTGAAAAGGTTCTAATTTTACTGAGAATCCACCACTCCACTTGGCTAATCCATATGCATTATTTCACGTAATCTTCACAAACATTATGAGTTATAATTATTATTCCATTACATACAAAGTTGAGAGGTAAAATGACTAAGTCATATTACTAAGTAGAATGATCAAGATTGGAGCCCACGTGTTAAAATTCACATTCAAAGAAACTTCCACAGCTAATTTGGCCTGTGTGTTGTGACAAAAGCACATTTCCACATTCCTTTACAATATTGTGATTTAATAGATAGCTAGACTCTTCCTGTGGATGTCTAGACTGGATGGATAGTTGAGCCTGGTTAAATGGGAACCAGAGAAATAGCTTATGATATAATGTTTCTGCTTTACCACCTTCATTACAGGAACCTTGTAGATGAAATTAATCATGCCCTCTTTCGGGTAGAGTATATAACCCAGACTGCAAAGGGTTTGTCTTTTCTCTTCGATTGTATCTCACTAAGTACTCCAACATAATATCATATGATCCTCTTGCCTCAGTCTCCCACGTGCTATGATGGGCATATGACATCACACACAGATGTGGGTATTCCTTTTAATAAAATACCTGAAAGAAAATTAGTCACTATAAAGGGAAAGTATAAAGCATGTCCTTAAAGGAAGATCAGAATTTTGTGAATAATGAGCAACTTGACTTTCTTTCCACAACACAACATATTCACCGAAGCACATGCAAACACATTCACACAAGTATAAGAAAAGGAACACTTGGTTGTTAGCAGGCTGGAGCAGTGACTAAAATGCATGATACTATTGACCATCAGATCCCAATGTCGACTTCTTGTTGCTAAGATTCCCATTTTAGTTTTCAGTGTCAGTGTGCTTTTATGCGGTGAAACTCCAGGCTATTGAGTAATCTATTTTGGGTGGAAGCTGGGCAGAAGAGAATGCAGAGTTGAGCACTGACTGAAGAGCACTGCACAATAATCTGATTTGGTACCTAACAAATGGTTAATCTTAGGTAACACTGCGAGAGCTCTGTGAGTGCAAAACCTTTGGGGTAGTTACCAAGGAAAATATTAGGTATTAGATCCAGAAAAAGCTCTAATGTCTTGCAGTTAAACTATTGGCGTGATAAGAATTTATTTCTGCATGTTTATTTTAAAATTTCTAAAGTGTTCTATTCATTCAATATCTTGAATATTTATTCTGACTAATTACTTCTTGCTCTCAACATCAATGGACATGCTCTTTGATAAGTTGTTCAGGTGGCCAGGCATAGAAATTGAAAAGATTTAGATTCTTGATTCTGTGTCACATTCAAGTTGATGAGTAGACTCTCAATGTCACATGCCAAACAAGTTCTCAAATGTTATATATTTTTTGTAAAGATTGGTGAAAACTAATATACTTCAGAAGATTGTTTTGTGTTTTACAGTGTTTTTAAAATCATTTTACTTGAAAAAAAAGTCATTTTACAGAAACAGTTGAGCTATCATTAAATATGTGAAAAGTGTCATAAACCTTACATTTCCAGGGAAATGGGAAGATGACTCAAGTTTTTTTTTTTATATAATTTATTTTTCTTAAGGTTTGTCTATTTATTAGAGACAGAGAGAGGAAGAGAGGGAGAGAAAGAGAGTGTGTGTGTGAGAGAGAGAGAGAGAGAAAGAGTGACAATGGGTGGGTTAGGGACTCTAGCCACTGCAAAGTAACTCCAGATGCATGAGTCACCATGTGCATCTGGCTTACGTGGGACTTGGAGAATTGAACCTGGGTCCTTAGGCTTTGCAGGCATGCACCTTAACCACTAAGCCATCTCTCCACATTGATGATCAGGTTTTTAAAGGTTCTCTCTTACACAGCCTGCTGACCGAGGTTAAATTCCTCAGCCTTCAATGTAAGCTGGATGCAAATCAAGGTACAAATGACTAGTGTTGGTTTGAAATGGCAAAGAGCCCTGGTGAGCCCCACCCCCACACTCATACACATACACACACCAAAAAATATTTAAAAAATATTTTATGCCTGATTTCACACATATGCAACCATTGAATTGCATGTATGTTCTGAAACATTTATGAAGATGAGTAAAAGATGTTGAGATATCTCAGATGGTATGGTGGCATGTGGATGGTAAGGAAGTATTACCACCAATTCTTTTACAAGCCAGATCATCCATTATATCATTCATAGGGATATGTAGATAAGAAAGATCTTTATAGATTAGTTTTGGTTTATCCATAGAGACAGGTGTTATCATTTGAGTTGAACCAAGTACATCATACATTCATAAAAGCCAGATGGACGACACTGCTTTGGGGAAGTTTAGTGCCTGTCTATAAAGGCCAGATGGGTGCCGTTCACAGAAAGGTTTATATTGGCCAGCAATGGCTGTGCTCCAAGGAGCAATGAAATGGTCTTAACTCTCCAAAGTATTCCATTCTTTATCTTCAGTTGAAATTCTCTGCAGAGTCTCTCAGGGAAGATTTAGCAGCATTGGACTTGAAATAGCCATACATGTATATATCTCTTTTGGTAATACATAATAAAGATAAGGTGCCAGTAACCATTGAATCCAAAGAAAATAAATGAGCCACATTGCACGATGACTTCATGTTATCCTTTTCTTTTAGTTAGAAATGGGTTTAAGTCCAATCCATGTAAATAGAAATCTGTTCAAAATGTACAGGAATCTTCTTGGATGGAAAGCACCCAAATCCATCCTCTTTACCTGCGTTAACATACAATATTCCAAAACCTTGTGGTGAGCGAGAACCAAGCCAATGCTGGATGGAAACCGAATGGATATTCCATCTCTATGTGGTTCCCTCATAAAACATTTATTTTGTGACTGTTCTTTGTGACTGACTTGGCTATGTTTGGTTGTAATCTGCTTGTGGTATAATAAATACTATGATTATTTACAAAATCCTAGATGTATGACCGACTTTAAATTTAAGAGAGAGGCATCTTGAAACTTTGCAAATATTCAAATTCATGAACATCACATTAATAAAAATATTTCTCATCACATAAACCATTTTCTAGTCTAAGATCCATAACTTTCTTAGGTCCTTTCACATTATCTTTCAGTCCATCTTCTAGCATTTGTGACTCCTTTCCATATATATATATATATATATATATATATATATATATGTAATGATTTTTACTATATTGGAATAAGAAAAGAATCTAAGATGAACTATGGATGTTAAGGTCAGTAAGCTTCAAATGAACAGAAATTCTCCTCCTTCAACATTACTACTCAATCTTAATGAAACCATCACCAGCAAGAGCTTCGTCTGGTGTCTAACCCAACATACCTGCTCTTTACAAACCTTTGCAGTTAGATGGACGTTTCAGGAGGCTTGGCAAAGAAGCATTTTAATTAGAGAGAGGGAAGATATGAATGTCTCTCTATCAACAAGTCACTGATGCCTTAAACCTTCTTCTGATATTTCAATACAGCTTCTCCCCACATGAATTTTGAAACACTCTGAGCTAACCAACTCATTGGAGAGGTCCTCAGATGTCATGTGCCCAGGGACAAGGGCTTAGAAGAGATGCCATCTGGACTGCTTGATGAAAAAACTCAGAGTAAAAGGAGTAATGGCATCCCACTTCTCAGGAACACCAGCAAGATGAAGAGATAGTTAACTCTGCCCTTATGTCAAAATGAAGACACAGTTCACTATGCTCCAACACTCCTTAGGTGATTCAGGCCTCTGTGCAGGTTGTAATGCAAGGGCAGAGTGTAAATGAAAAGTGAACGTAGCTCCATCATCCACCCTCCCCCCATCAGGAAGCCAGGTCTGCAGCTCTAGTGGCAGTAGTTGTGACTTACTGGGACAAAGCCGGAATGGTCCAGCACTTGAGACTCAGCATTGCTGTCTTGGCAAGACTAAAAGGATCTTGGCACACTGGGCACATAATCATGTGGGGCCAGGTCTGCAATTCTGGGAAAGTGGTTCTCTTAAAGTTCTTTCACAGAAATAAAGCATTGTGTAATATTAGAAATTTCCATGGAATAATTAATATGGACATCTGTTTCCAAATTATAGGAGTCAGCATATATAGATAAAACAATGTCTTTTGAGGTCTTTTGTTTTGTTTTTTTGTTTTGTTTTTGAGGTAGGGTCTCACTCTGGCTCAGGCTGATCTGGAATTCACTATGTAGTCTCAGGGTGGCCTCCAACTCATGGTGATCCTCCTACCTCTGCCTCCTGAGTGCTGGAATTAAAGGTGTGCGCCACCATGCCCAGCTTGTAAGGTATTTCTAATTGCACAAGTATCTTAAGCTATTAAATTGTGTTGTTTGGGGAAATTTTGTGAAGACAAATTTTCCCTGCTATATTTAATTCTGGTTTTAAAGAGGAGATTATTTCTAATTTTTACAATGATTTTGATACACTGTAAAGGGCTCTGAAATTTATGAGTGGTTTTAAAATGTAACTCAGGAGGAAGTATACTGTCATTTTATGTTCTTTTTGTTTGGTTTTAGTTTGGGTTAGAGAAGTCTGTGATTGTGCTAATACTCATTATTCAGATCTCTAAACAAAGCTGCCACTGCCTAGAAGGCATCAGAATATTTTTCCTGTACCAGTATCGATATCTAGGGTCACAAGGAGACCTCTTAAAGGACGAATCTAGGGCTGGAAAAGTGGCTCAGCCGTAAATGGCACTTGCTTGAAAAGCCTGATGGATGGGTTTGCTTCCCCATTACCCATGTAAAGTCAAATGCACAAAGTGGCACATGCATCTGGAATTTGTTTGCAGTAGCAGGAGGCCCTGGTGCACCCATTCTTTCTCTCTCCCTCTATCTCTCAAATAAATAAATAAGTATATAAATAAATAAATATTTATAAATAAATATTTCTAAAATAATGACCCTGAGGTTCAAGAACTACAAGATATGTAAGGTTTGTATATAGCCTCCATGTATTCATAAGGGAATCCAATTCTTCCCATGCTTCCACACATACATCTTATTTGATCTTTTCTGAATTTTAATCACGTAATCAGAACATAATTAAACAAATTCTCAGGACTCATATTTTGTTCAAAATGTATTACACATTTCAAGAGTTTTTCTAATGTCCTAAGTAATTCTTGTTACTTTTTCTTTCGTAAGTGGAACAGATGAATAACACTGATAGTGAATCAAAGGCATGTTGCAATTTATTAAGAGATTTATTAATTTATTAATAAAACAATGTAAACTGAGGCAGTGATCTGTAAATCCATTTTCTATTTGCAAAGATTGAGTGGCTATGGATATTTAAACAGGATTTAATTGAGAGAAAATGTTCTGGCTCAATCACAGCATTATAACATTTTAGTAAAGTTTAGATTTCATTTCACTTTGCAAACTCACGAATGAATTTCTCCAAGCATGAATGTGAGGAGAAAATGAGAAGGCAGGAGGAATGTAGCCACCACACAGAGAGCACAAAGTCCCTGGTTTCTGTGCTAACAGGCCACCAACACATTTTGGTTTATTTTTCAAGACTGACCATGATTTCTTTGGTGGTCATCTGCAACTAAACCAGCTGAACAGATCACAAAGAGCCACTACGTTGTCCTCCAAAGAGTTGGATGGTAGATCATTCATTTTGGCTCAAGAAACTGAAGGAGAGCCAGAGGATGAAACTAAAACACTTTTTTTCCCTCCAGAGTTTTGTTCCAAGAAGATCCCCCAAGGAAGAAGTTGTTAGAGAAGTCCTAGACTGTTCTGGCACATGGCACGATGGACTTACCCAATGGCCCCCGGGAAGGTCAATCACTCATTCTCCAACGAGGTTGGATTAAGATCAACTTAGAAGTCAAGAGAAAGGAGAGAAGACCGAGGTTACATTTCTTGTATTATTCGGGATTTATTACTTTCATTCTGGTTTTCAAGAGACCGACCGCTGTAATTAACTACAAGCTACTGTTGCTCTTTGTATATTCCTTATTCAGGAAAAGCACCTTAGTAAAGATGGTATGGGGAAGACCTCCAATATGACTGAGATGTACATGTGTGTTTCAAACCCAGAACCTCATGCTAAGCACGCACTACCCCACTGAGCTATCTGAGCCCCAACATGCATTTTTTTTTTAATTTGAGAGAGACACACACACACACACAGAGAGGAAGAGGCAGAGGCAGAGAATGGGCATGCCAGCAGCCTCTCAGCTGCTGTGAACAAACTCCAGATGTGTGTGCCCCCTTGTGCACATTTGCGACATTGTGTGCTTGCATCACTTTTGCGTCTGGCTAAACGTGGGAACTGGGGATTTGAACAAGCATTCTTAGGCTTCCCAGGCAGACACCTTAACTGCTGAGCCATCTCTACAGCCTTCGACATGCATTTTTAAAAGGCTCCTTGGCCGTGCTAGCTTTCTATAATGTGTGTTCCATTCCTTGACAGGCTCAGCAGCTCATGTTTTTCTTTAGGCTGGAATGAATGTTTTTGGCTATGGTTTAATAGAACCTGCAGATTAAATCTTTACCACTGATAAGAAGAAAGGAACTTACAGGAATGGTTAGACTTAGTTATTGGAGAATCAAACTCCAACAAGGCTAGATAACCTTGAGCCAGTAAAGATGAAGGTTGTCACCCTTGTTTCATGGGATGTTTATGGGAAACCCAAGTGACCAACATTGTGTCCTACTGAGTAAGATGGTATTCGAATGGAGAGGAGTCCTGGGTTGTACATTCACAAAGGAATGCAAATGTAGTTACTATGGATACTCAAACAGGAACAGGAGCTAACTGGCAGAGAAAGGGGTCCAATGGCTTCATGAAACTTCTCAGATGAACATGAAGCACTAGAAGGTGATGATATGCTTTTTGACAGCTAATTCTACTCATAGAAAAAAACTCACTATGTATAGGATAAGCAAAATTCATGAATACGGATCAAATTGGTAGCTGCCATCATCCCTGGCTTTCTCGAAAATGAAAACATGTTCAGATTCTGTTGAAAGATTCAATCTAAGAACACAGGAAAGAGGCACAAAGGAACCTGAGGCATGAAGGAGAGAAGGCAAATACAAAATTTCACAATCTATCGGGTGTTGGTCATATCACCTCAATAACACCTCTCTCCGACCCCAGTCCACTGAGGGTCCTTCTCAGTGGGGTTATTGGTGTGCACTGTGCCCACATGGAGGCGTTCGTCACTCTCTGGTGGTGGGCAATACCTTAGGGCATTCCTTTCCAGTTAGCTTATAGTGACCAGTGCTTTCCAGATGGATGCCCCAGGCCCCTAAGATGAGGTTGAGGGTATTTTCTGGAAAGGGCCATATAGTTTACTAAGTTTCTAAGCCCTTTGTAATGTAAAAACAGCCAGAGGCAACATGACAGTGAATAAACACACTTGTATTCTAATAAAACTTTATTTATAAACATAGGGACTGTGTCAGATTGGCTATAGTTTGATAATTTATGTCCTAGAATCAAAAAAGATTCTGCTCTACTTGTCCTTTTTTCCCCCTCTCTCAGGCCAAAGTCCACCCCAGGCCCTTAAAGATTCCTTGATTTGGTGTCTTTACCTCCAGATAATCACTGAGGAAACAGATTCACCTTATGGCAACGTGTTTGAACTTGGAAATGGGAGAGGAGCTATAGGTCTATCAGTGCAAAGAATCTCTCTCTGAAAAAGCCACATGGGTAGCCAAGGTTGAGAAGTGGACACTGTGACAAGAAGGGCCAAGGGTGGAAGCGTGGGTTGTCTACCTGAATTAACAGCGATAAACTCGTGACTGAGATGCTGGCTAGACTGCCCCCATTAAAGCAACTGTCTACACAGCATCTGCCATTTTATCCAATTCAAATAAGTGCCAGAGCACTTATGGAACTCAAAATGGAAATGCACCTGACTGATGTGCTTTGCGTAAAGCTTGTTCAATTACTGCCACTAGTGAGACTGTTAAGAGCGGTCTGTGGAATTTTGCTAAAGGCATTTTCTTCATTTCTTAATGAGTGAGCTTCAAAATGGCTATGGAGGAAATTGGGACATAATGACATTTAAGGAGAATATCTGAGTCCACTCTTTCCATACTACGTTTGGGGCGGTGGTAGTTAGCAGAAGAGTTGATGAGATGGCAATAGGAAATCTGTCCTTCTGTCACAGAGCTGTAGGGCAAACCTAGACATTGTACTCAAGAGAGCAAAGGTTCAAATCCTGGTTTAAGCTCAAGAAATAGCTTGTGTGGCTGGAGAGCTGGTTCAGTGGTTAAGGCATTTGCCTGCAAAGCCTAAGGACCCAGGTTCAATTCCCCAGTACCTATGTAAGCCACATGCACAAAATGGCACATACATCTGGAGTTCATTTGCAGCTTCTGGAGGCCCAGGTATACCCATTCTCTCTACCTGTTTCTCTTTACCTCTCTGCTCACAAACAACTGTTTCTCTTTTTGCAAATAAATAAATAAAAATAATTTTGAAAAAAAGACAGAGTATGATTGGAGCAAGTGACTTAATTTCTTTCTAAGTCTGTTGACTTTTTTATAAAACATGATTGATATATGTATTATATATATTATATATTTATGTAATGTGATGATTAAATAGGAGAGTCTTAAATACAATGTTTATAATGTACTGATAAGTACTATTTTCTAATTTTGCATATAGCTCATAAAGCTACTTTCAGATCCAGTGCAAACTCCCTGAGAAGCTGAGAAGTTGTTTCCTGTGGGTGACAAAGTCAGTTTTTGTTCCTTTCTTTTTTCTTTTTCTTTTTCTTTTTTTTTTTTTTTTTTCGAGGTAGGTTCTCACTCTAATCCAGGCTGACCTGGAATTCACTATATAGTCTTAGGGTGGCCTTGAACTCGTGGCGATCCTCCTACCTCTGCCTCCTAAGTGCTGGGATTAAAGGCGTGCACCACCACACCCAGCATTCTTTTTTTTGTTTTTTTTTTTTTTTTTTTTTTTTAAAGATACTGATGTACATGGGCAATTTCTTCTCTGTGAAGCTCAATTTTTCCACCTCTCAAATGTTACCTGCCCACAGGATTTTATCAGGGACATAAATGATTTAACAAATGTTTTAAACACTTAATATGATATTTGACATATAGTAGGGGTCAACATAGTAATACTGCCAGAGTTTGTTTGTGAAACCGCACAGGTTCATATAATTAAACATTTGGTCCCCAGCTGGCTGCGCTGTTTTTTAGAAGTTATGGAATCTTTTGACATCGGGTCTAGCTGGTAGATGTAAAAATGTGAGGGCAGATCTCGAGTTCTGTAGACCACTTCTGGCCTGGTCGCTGCCTCCCATCTGCTTCTAAGATGTGACCAGCCACGAGGTCTGCTGCGACAGGCGGAGTCATTGCTGGCTACACTGTGTTGTGAACAAGAACACCATCATGCTTTCTCCCCTAGGATGACTACACCCTCCCAGAACGTGGACACTCTTCAGAAAACCCTACGAGAGGGATGTGGGAAGTTGTGAAGGGTAAACCCAAGTTGCAATGGGGACTCCAGGATTATGGTGATGCCAGGAACATGGGGTGTCTACTGAGAAAAGCTGCAGGAACTGAGTAGAACCCGTCAAGAGAGAGCACGCATATGCTACAGACAGCATGGCCAGTGGGATGGGGCTTCCTGAGCCTGTAGGTGTTCACATAATGCTACCTCCAGTCCCACATGCTGGACATGAGACTACAGAGTTTAGTGTCTGATCTGCTTTGGTTTAATCTTTGTTTAATATCCTCCCACTTCTTCCTTTTGGAATTGGAATTTTTTACTGTGTACCATTTTATATTGGAAGTGTACAATTTATTTCTTTATTACATAGGGACTCACCGTTGATGGATTGCCTTGAGTCTCAGAAGAGATTGTCAACTTTGGACTTTTGGACAGTGTTGTGGCTGTTAAACTATGGAAGCTTTTGAGATGGGATTGGATGCATTTTGAATTAGGACATGGACAGGAACCTATGGGTACCAAGGATGAAATATAGTTAAATGTAACATGCCACCATAGGCTCATATGTTTCATGTACTAAGTGCACATCTGATGGTGCTGTTTGGGAAGGTTGTGGAATCTTGTGCCCATGGAGCCTAGCTCATGCCCATAGGGGCACAGGGCCATGTGCAAGGATATTGAGGTTTATAGGTGTAGCAGACAGCTTCAGGTTCACTGAGATGAACTTCCAGACCAGGCACAGTTATGGAGGAAGGGATATTATTTATTGAAGCTTACAGATCCAGGGGAAGTTCCATAAAGGCAGGAGAAGCAGCCTGCTTTCACAGGGCCAAGTGGAGAGAGAAAAGCCAACCAGCCACCACAGCACACAGAGCAAAACTACAGCCAAAAGGTCACACAGCACACTTCAGGAACTCCTGCTAGGCACATTTGCATATCTTTACAATGGAATCTCAAACCCACACCATTAACACCTTAAGACCTGCCCCCAGTCACATTGCCTCTAGCAAGGTGATTGCAGATGCAAACTATAACTAGTAAAACACTGAATATATTGGGGGACATATATTCAAACTACCACAATAGGTCTGCCCTACTTCTGGTCTTGCTCTCTGCTTTCTGTATATTACTGTGATCGAAACAGTTTGCATGGGTCTGCCCCAGCCACGCGTGTCTGCTGCTGTGGACTCCACCATGCCTTCCCCACTCTGGTGGATGTTACCTTCCCACACTGGAACCAGAACAAATCTTTCTTCCCTTAAGTTGCTTCTATGAGATATTTGGTAATTGTGACATAAAAAAAATTAAAACAAGTCACTAAGAGAATTATAAACATAATTAAAAATTCACAACATATAAAAGTGTAAGATAAAGTAAAAATAATTGTTTAGTCTTCCTTCAGAAGCCTCTTACTTTAAAGATATAATGAATAGCAAGTGCAGTAACTAAATATGTGAATTTACTATTTTTTTTAATACTTTTTGGGGCTGTTGGACAGCATCAGACATATATAAGCATTGTACTCTGTAGTAGGCTAAACCAAGTATTTTTTAAAAAAATATTTTATTTATTTATTTATTTGTTTGTTTATTTATTTAAGAGAGAGATAGAGAGGGAGAGGGAGAAGGAGGAAGAGAATGGGCACACCACAGCCTCTAACTACTGCAAACAAATTCCAGATGCATGCTCCACCTTGTTCATCTGGCTTCCATGGGTACTGAGGAATCGAACCTGGGTCCTTAGGCTTCACAGGCAAGCACCTTAACTGCTAAACCATCTCTCCAGCCCAAACCAAGCAATCTGAAATAACACAGACTCTGGCCTCTAGTAGCTATCACATAATGATGAGAAAGAAAGTAAAAGCCCATTTTTAAGCACTGACTAATACCCACGCCCTCCACTCATTGGCTTTATGTATCAGTAGATAGGAGAACAATCCCAGGCAAACACATACTTATAACTTCTAGTTGGCTGAGGCTTAGAAAGTTGTGCAAGGATAGAGAGGCACTTCATGATCCAGCTGTGATCCTGGGTGGTCCAATGCCAAAGACCTTGACTTGTAGGGACTCTGCACTAAGTCCTGGAAAAGGGATAGGAATCAAAAACCTTCCAGCATTGCCTGGGTCATAAGTGTAGTTTGGTGGCACATAGTTACATAGTTCCAGGCCTCAGGGTTTTTTTTTTTTCTTCTTCCATATCTTAAATGAGATGTTTGCTTTATCTGGACACAAAGTTCACACAAGATCTCCAATGCTGTGCACACCGATTAGAAGAAATGAACAATGTGTTGGGGGTGGGACGAAGTGGGGATTGGATATTGTTCCTCACTTCTCTTCCTTAACCATATAGTTTGAGGTATACAGGAACTTTTGATGTGAGACAAGCTGAAGTAGTCAGACTGTAAGCTAGACCACATCATTGCAATATTTCTTCTTCTCTGCCCAAGTAACAGAGCTTCCAATGGCCCGTCACATTCCCCCAAGCTCTCTTCAGCGTTTCCCTCTGGTCCTCAGCTTCTACACTGCCTTGCTTGCTCACATCAGTCTACTCTGTTTCTCTCCCAGCTGGTCCTGTAACACACCAGGCCTAAGTTGTACAGTTAGTGGTAACAATATCTCTTTTATTTTCTACCCAACTGCCTTACCTGTTGCTAAGATTCGATTTTATCATTTGCATCATGTCATAATTTTGTGACAGCCCCCTCTCCCATTCTCAATATTTTTTTCCACCTTGGAAATGATTCTATTTCTCACTTGCTAACAGATTCCACAAACATGTAAATGAAAATATAGTGACTTGCAAGAGAAGTATGGGAGATTTATTCAGAAGCGTTTGAAGAGTCAAGTAATAAAAAAGAAATGGTTCAGATGCTAATTGAAGGCAACAGCTTTACCTGCCTGAGGAAGTACTTTATATATCAGAAATTCCATTTCCTTTTTATGGGCAGGCATGGACACGCAGGCCTCGAATAACATAGGGATAGGTTTGCTTAATGACTTACCAGACCCAGCGCCAGTTCTGGTTTATGAGCACAGCCCTGTCTGCTGCCTTACTGGTAATGAATTGTAAGAAATGTACTCAAGGACATTTACAAAGAAATTCAGAGAATATTTACCAAATAGCATAGGAGGAAGTTGCAAACATACCTGGTTATGAAAAAACAATTTTTGTATGTGTGTGTATGTCTGTGTGTGAGTGTGTATGCACACACACTGTGGAGGTCTTAATTCATCTTCTGTCCTTTAATCCTTAACTATGAAAACTATCAATTCTCTTGTCATTAAACTAGCTTTGCAATCTACTAAAATATACCTTTGGATAAAAGTCACTGCCAGTAGATGACAGCTCTGTCTAATTTCATTTCATAGACATAACTTTCTGTTCATTCATTTTCATCAAGGCAACCTATTAAATGAATACATTGCACAAAATAGAAGCAACTTGGCATTGCACATTTCAGTCAGAATTATTATTTTTATATCTTGATTTATTTGCAAGTAGAGAGAGAGAGAGAAAGAGAGAGGGAGAGAAATGGGTGTGCCAGGGCCTCCAGCCACTGTCAACGAATTCCAGATGCATATGCCACTTTTGTTCACCTGGCTTTATGTATGTACTGGGGAATCGAACCCTAGTCATTACGCTTTGCAGGCAAGCACCTTAATTACTGTGACATCTCTCCAGCCCAGAATTATTTATTTATAGCTTAGTCATAAACCCACAGAGACGTGGCTTTATAATGTAAATGCTGACATAACCTTTCCATGGACCCAACTGTAAGTCAGTGTGCTATAAAATACTATATGTACAAAGTCAAGTAAAGTGGAAGACTGAGTTAATTTTTGGTGGAGAAAGAATGAAGTCAATTAGTTAAATTTAATTTCAATTGTGAATGAAATTGAGCCACTATAAAATCATCATCTTATGTAAGTGAAATTAATGCCAAACTATGTTTAAGTTAGCAACACAAAAATAAATATATTTCATTTGGGGTGGGGGTGGTTACTACCTTCCGGTCCAGAATGATATCCATGCATGCCATGGGAGAAGCGTGTCCCTAAGGAATTCAATTTCAGTCTTGCATTCTTTGCTGGAGATTGCAAATGTACCATTTCTTGTCCAGCCCCTGTGGTAAGCTACAGGCAGCGAGGAGTGCAATGGGTGAGCGTGCCAGCAAAATTCACATTGAAGACTTGATGTCACATGTCATCTGACACTGGCCTTTCCATCAGGTCATTTCAGGATAAGGTTCCAGTGAAAGAGTGGAGCCACTCTCAGAGGATGAACTGCCCGACAAGGTTCAGGGGTTTGGCTGGCATTCCCAAGTTTGTTTGCGTTAATTTTCATCCTCACTGGCCTGCAGAGCTGAGTGAAAACTGGTTTTTCAGGGAGCACTTTCACTGTTTCCTGATTGCACTGGTACCTGAACCACCAGAAAAAAAAACATAATAGAAAATAAATTCAGAGACAGAATTTTATAGAACTTTTTATGGGGGGGTAGGGAAGGAAGAACTTTCTGGAAAAAGGTATAAAGAGGAACTGTTTATTGTTTACGGGCAATACATGGCAACTGCAGGCTCTGGTATTTACCCAGTGACTCTAAAGGGTGTGCTGGTGGCTTGTTCCTGGGGATTACTTGGAACCTACGCGTCCCACAGCAAACTCCAGAGAGTTCTGTTTGATTGACTGGGAAGGCAGAGGTACCCAGAGATGAAATCCACACTGGAATAGCACTGAGAATCTTAGGTCTCAGTTGTAGATTTAAATCTAATAGAGGACACTTGAGCTAAAAAAAATAAATAGTTTAAATAGGGATCACCATGGTTTACTGAACCTTGCACAGGGTTAAATGGGACACTATGGATTGCATGATGATTCTGACATTTCTGTATAATATAGCATACCCCTTTTGCTATGAGTTCTTTCCTGTGGGCAATATGCATACACTGTACATCACAGACGCATTACAAAATTCTATCTATGCTTTAATAACGTTGTGGAAAGCCCATATTTCGCTTAGGGCACTCAGGGCAAGTGTGTCACTGTACCTGAGACCGAACATTGCATTTCTCTTGGGCCCTTCATTTGCATATCCAAAGAACAACAAACCAGGAAGGAAGAACTGTGACTTGGTTAATGTTAGGATAAGCAGAAATACTTCTGTTGTGATATTCTGTCAAAAGAGATTTGAGGGCTGAAGAGATGGCTTAGTGGTTACGGTGCTTGCCTGCGAAGCTTAAGGACCCAGGTTCAATTCCTCAATATCTACATAAGCCAGAAGCACATGGTGGAACATACATTTGGAGTTCAGCTGCAATGACTAGAGAACCTGGCACACACATCCTTTCTCTCTCTGTCTCACTCTGTTATAAATAAATAAATTAAAAGTAAAAATTATTATTTTTGTTGGTTTTTTTTTTTGAGGTAGGGTCTCACTCTACAGGGGAAAGGAGGTAGGCAGGGAAAAGAGTCCCCATCAGACTAATGGCTATTCCCAGCCCCCAGATACTCTTAAACCTGAATGCTTTTTGTGTCAGGGGAAGAAGAGGAGAAATGGGTTTAACTCTCTGACAGATGAAGCAAACATTGAATGAGAAAGAGAATCAGTAGAGAGTGCAAGAAGAAAGCAAGACAGGCTGCATCTTTCTTAAGGGGACGTGACACCACCCTCTGTTAAAATGTGGCACTAGAGATGCCAGCTTTAGTATGGGCACTCTGGAATGCATGGCACCCACAGAGCGATGTGCAAGGAAGGCTGGAGTGGGTATGAGTGAGTGGAGGTCAGACTGTGAGGAAAAGAGAGGGTTGTTAGCCGTCCACCATACTACACTTCCTGTCTGACAGTAAAGTCCTTTGCATGGCTCCCTTACCAACTAACCTTCCAGAATTTTCTTGGGTGCCTCCATGAAGTGGGCACTCCCTATGCCTACAGAAGCCCACTGTGACTCTGGAGACTGGTGGGAAGTTCTTATCTGGAGACAGATCTGCCCCTTCACTTCTGCCATCTGCTCTGCTGTGGGGCTGGGGGAGCAAGGAACATGCCTAACCCTAAAGAAGATTGCCAGACACTTCAGATCATTATCTGTTCATAAACCCTTCCCCTAAACCCCGGATGTCATTTCATGCAACCCAGTGACATTCAGAGCACAGAGAAATACAACCTCCAACTCGAAGGCTACAGAAAATCAGTTTCTTCTTCGGAGCACTGGCCCTATCACCCTGTTGTAGGGGAGAAATTGCAGTTTGGGACCATGGGGAGAGTGGCACTGGTTGGCAGGGCAACCCATCAGGGCTCCTGGCCCCTCTGCCTGCCTCCTTTTGCCTCTGTTCTCAAAAGTGAATTTCTGCACAGTTGGAAGGGCTGGTGCAGAGTTAAGCCACTCAGAGCCAAGAAAACGAAGAGTCAGATGTCCCAGCAGCTTTCAATACGTCCCGATTCTCACCACCCCCAGAGCAACCATGAAGTAGGAGGGACCAGATGAAGACATTTAAAAATTGGTCCTGCTCCACGGTGATCTGGTGCGAGATGGGGCTCGGCTGCTGTGAGGTGGCACGGGAGGGTCCTGTGGGGCTGGGGTCTGGGCATGGGTGTGGCATCTCTGCTTCCTTGTCCCTCCGAGAGCCCCTCCCTGACACACGCTAATGTTGAGATAGGATGGACGCAACGAATGAAACCAAACACCATGGAAATCCAGCAGAAGTATGTGTTCAGAGAAAAAAAAAAAAAAAAAGAAAGAAAAAACTGTGGCCAACTTCTGGTCTTTAGCACAGATCTGTAGCGCAGGGAAGTGTGTGGGTGCTTGTTTCGGATTGGTGCCATGCATTGGGTCTGCAGTGAGTTCTGTGTGCAGTGAGAATTCCACCTCTCCCATACATTACAACAGAGGCCTGGCAGTGCCTTCATGTGATGTATGAAACAAACTTAACCCTCTCCTCTCGCGTAAAGACTCGTACTTTTGGGGGTGGCGAGGAAGATTCTCACCCTAGCATAGTCTGACCTGGAACTGAACTCTAGCTCATTCTGGCTTCAAACACTCAGTGATCCTTCTACCTCAGCCTCCAGAGTGCTGGGGTTCTAGTTGGGAACCATCGTGGCTGGATTGAGGTTCAGACTTGGGAAAGTGTTTGCTGTCTGCTGGGGAAGGGAATTTGATGAACCAGAGACTTTTCTCGGAGGCGCATCGGATATGACATATGCATTGTGGAATAGCCACTTGAATGGAGGAGGATGACAAACTGCGGACATCATGTGACCACCAGGTAAACATTCACTGAAAAGAACAAGTGTGACATGACATACATGTAAAATAAATTCCTACTAGCTGCTTGCAAAGGACGCGATCACCTGTGAGCTTCTGTAACCACTTTGTAGGAATCTAAGATTTTTCCATGTTCTTCAGTAACCTTGGGAACTCATTAAGAATGTCAGGGGCTCTCTTAAGGGAAGTGTTGAATGAATGGGGTTGAAGAGCAGCGGGTTAAACTTCCGTTATTTGTTTCTTATTTTATCACAACAATGCTTGTGTTCCTGGTCAAACACACCAAGAAAAACAACAACAACAAAAAAGAAGCTTGGGCTGGAGAGATTGCTGAGTGGTTAAGACGCTTGCCTGTGAAGCCTAAGGACGCAAGTTCTATTCCCCAGTACACAAGTAAGCCAGATGCACAAGGTGGCACACACATCTGGAGTTCATTTGTAGAGGCCCTGGCACACCCATTCTTTCTCTTGCTTTCTCTCTGTGTTCCTCTTTCTCTTGCTTTCTCTCTCCCAAATAAATCAGTAATAATAAAATATTTTTTACAAAGCAGAAACCCTAAATAGTGACTGACAAAGTTCTTAAGAATTTTCCCTTAAGTCCTTAATGATTAAATAATGATTTCTTAAATCATAATATTATAGACCATAGAACATGACAATTCTATAACTTAGAAAAAAAGGTGGACACAATGAAACATACCTATAGTCTTACCAGTCTGGAGGCTAAGAAAAGAGAACCATGAATTTAAAGCTACATTGGGCTACATAGAAAGGCCTTATCTTTTTTTAATTTTCCCCTTCCTTCCTTCCTTCCTTCCTTCCTTCCTTCCTTCCTTCCTTCCTTCCTTCCTTCCTTCCTTCCTTCTTTCCTTCCTCTTTTTCCTTCCTGCCTGCCTTCCTTCCTTCCTTCCTTTTTTCTTCTCTTTCTTTTTCCTTCCTTCCTTCCTTCCTTCCTTCCTTCCTTCCTTCCTTCCTCCCTCCCTCCCTCCCTCCCTCTTTCTTTCTTTCTTTCTTTCTTTCTTTCTTTCTTTCTTTCTTTCTTTCTTTCTTTCCCCTTCCTTCCTTCCTTTCTTTCTTTCTTTCTTTCTTTCTTTCTTTCTTTCTTTCTTTCTTTCTTTCTTCTTTCTATTTAAAAGATAAAGAGAAAAAGAGAGAAAAGCACCAGGGCCTTTTGTTACAAATGAACTCCAGATGCATGCACTGGTTTATGTATCTGGCTTTATGTGAGTACGGGGAAATGAAACTCACATGGGTAAGCTTTGGAAGCATGTGCCTAAAAATGCAAAGCCATCTTCCCAAACTGATAGACCTATATTACAAACAAAATGAAACAACTTTAAGTCATACAAAAAAAAAAAAAAAAGCAACAACAACAAAGAAAGCAGAGTAAATGTGCAGTCACCTTGGAATGCTAATACTGAACACACTGTGTTTAAATTGTCAAAAGCCAGTTTTGGTTTACAAGCATATCCGATACAAGGGACATTACTTTGAATGTCTTAGAATGTACCTTTCTGTGTGGTCTTGTTGGCGCATCATATCTAGTGCCCTTATTCTATACAGAAGGCGGATCTGGCAAGCTCAGGAGAGAGCTGGGCCTAGAACCAAGCAAGGTCCATTTTCTAGAATAGCATTCTTGCCAGAACATCCTTTCCTTTAGATTTTTCCCTTTGTGGGTGGACTTAATTTGGAGGGGGTATTGGGAGAGAATATAAGTTCTTCACAGCCAAGTCTGTCGAGTAAGATGGATAATTATCCGCAGCACGGGTTGGGTACCGACTGTGGGAGGCATCTAGCAAATGCTACATAGGATTCGAGCTTCTGAGGCTGGGTGGCAACCTTGAATTAACTGTGATTGACAGACTGTTTTTTTTTTTAAGTATGATCTGTGATTATGGAGTAATTGAGAGTTGTTTCCTTGGGTTTCTGATCCTGCATTATTTCCCCCCTTTAATTGTATAAAAACGAGAAAGCACCTTCCGTATTTATTATTGGTACCCTTTTTATGAATTCACAATGACAAGGTTGGAATGAAAATGAGACCTAACACTTGAGTAAAGGTACAAGTATTATTTTCTTTTTAAAAAATATTTTATTTATTTACAAGAGGGAGAAAAGGAAGAGGCACATAAAGACAGACAGAGAGAGAGAAAGAGAGAGAGAGAGAGAATATGGGTGTGCCAGGTCCTCCAGCCACAGCAAATGAACTCCAGATGCACGCACCACCTTGTGCATCTGGCTTTATGTGAGACTGGGGAATCGATCCCAGTCCTTAGGCTTTGCAGGCCAGCACCAGAACTGCTAAGCCATATTTCCAGCCCCGATTATTATTTTCTATAAAAATCTGTTAGAACTCTCAGAATATTCACATGTGAATACCTTTAGGGAAACAGAATCAACTCTCAGTCTGTGGTAATAGAGCTTTAATCAATCCTGTGCTCATGGGGAATCTCTCAGATATGGTTAGCTCCTGTTCCACTGCTTGTGAAAGCCCTAAGACACTCGTAATAAATGCTTTGTGAGTCTAACCTCTCTCCCTCCATTTGCTTTTATTCTAGTGCCATAAGTGGCTTAGGAACAGAAACCATTGTCTGTGTGGTTCCTAGAGTGTGTAGTGAATGTCTCTATATACTTTTTGTCCAATGGTTGGGATCAAACACAGCCTGATGCATGCTAGGCAAGTACTCTAACGCTGAAATAGATCTTCAGTTCAAACATGTGTTACTGCTGACCTTCCCTCAGCTTTCGTGTTTATTATTTATTTATTTATTATTGATTTATTTTATTTATTTTTTTTTCGAGGTAGGGTCTCAACTCTAACCCAAGCTGACCTGGAATTCACTCTGTATTCTCAGGGTGGCCTCAAACTCACAGAGATCCTCTTACCTCTGCTTCCCAAGTGCTGGGATTAAAGACATGCGCCACAATACCCGGCTTCGTGTTTATATTTTTAAATTAAAATTTTTTCTTTGAGGCAAGCCCATCAGACTGGCTTGTTTATTTTCCCCTTTATGCCAGAGTGGGAGAGTGACAATAAGAGAGAGAGAATTAGCATGCCAGGGCCTTCAGCTACTGCAATCGAACTCCAGATACGTAAGCCCTCTCATGCACTGATGCGACCTTGTACACTCACGCCACTGTGGGACCTGGAGAGTCAAACATGATTCCTTAGGCCTTGCAGGCAAGTGTCTTAACTGCTAAGCCATCTCTCCAGCACTCGTGTTTATTTTATAAAAATGGACACCAAGTAGCAAATGAACACTAGTACATTAGATATGTGGTTCAATTTATAAGCTGCCAATTATCTCATTTAATTCTCACAGTAACTCCTGAGGCAGGTATTCTACTAGTTCAGCAAGGAAAAGAAAGCACAAACCATTGAGGTTACAAAATGAGAAAGTAGCCACGCTGAGATGGAAAGCCAAGTTTGGGTTTCTGTGTTCTTTGTTCTGTGGTATGCATATATGGTTATCCCACCTCCCAAGCCCCTGGCACTCCTTTCCTTTTATAATTCGAGGCTAGACAGCATGGTGGCTCCCTTTGCAGGAAGGGACAGTTTGAAATAAATAGCTGAGAAAGAGAAAAAGATGATAATAAAAATGTAGATGGTCTAGAAACTTCCAAACCCATTCCTTTAGCTATCACAATCTCCCCAGGAGACCACAGAGAGATAGATAAGCAGAGAAGGCAGTGTCTGGGAAGGAGAAATATATAATATCTGTATCCATGGAGTCCTGTGTACTCCTTTGGGAACGTTGTAGAGAACCCCACTCTTTCCTAGCCACACTTTTCCTTTTGCCTCTTTGTTTTCTTCCATGGTTTGGACATGTCTTCAGAAATTCATAAGCTGAAATTTAGCTCAGGAACACAGACAGGTACTGGGATCATAAGGTGGCAGTTGGAATAGTCAGAGCCATTGGGGTCTTCCCAGGACAGTGGGTTCATTCTTGTGAGAGCAGGCCTTGAGTGACAACCCCCTGTGCTCTATGACTTCTGCACGTGTTCTTTTGTCCTCTTGCCCTTTAGTTTAAGTTGGAGCTGCAGGAACCCCTCACTGGCACCATGTACTTGGACTTCTGCATGTCTAGAATCATTGGCCAGTGAGCCTCTACCCTTTAAAAAATTTCCCAGCATCAGGCACTTTGTTACATGAGTAGAAAGCTTATTAGTGCAGCTTCGAAAGGGGCATGAAGTAAGGAGGACACTTACCCACCATTTGGACCAGACCTGATCATATCTTACCTTCTAATGACTAAGCCAATCTGAAGACAAGGGAGCTGGGTCCTTTCCAGGAAGGAACAAAGGCTAAACCCCCAAATCCACTCATGTTCACTGTGTGGCATTTGCCCATTTTCAATCCTACCTTCAGTCTTATACAGTGTATTTCCTTTGGGACCATGGAATATTCTTGTCAATAATGAACCATAGCACATTGGGAGAGGAGGTAAGATGCAGGTGTCAGTTGCCCTTAACTCTCAGGGAGCAGTAGGCACTGAGCTAATGGAGATATAAAAGTCACAGCACTGTCATTACCCATCCTGTGCCCTACTGTTCTGAGTTGGCAAGCCTAGTTTACGTTAGTGTTAGTGAAAGTCTTTCAACAGAAAGAGCACATTTGATCATATATGCATTTTAATGATGTTGGCTCGTGACTAAATATCTCCAGAGAAAAGAATCACTAGCAAAATTCCAGAATTGAGTGGGCTTGAATCTATGACTGGAGTTCCAACTATTTCCCCACCCTCAAACATGTCACCAAGTCTAGGCAAAGCTTGTAAACAAACACACATAGATTGAATAGACAATTTGAGCTCCTGTGGAGAGCTTCCCATCTGTATTATATAAGTAGGACTTTATAAGTGCTTGGGCCTATGCAGCTAGGCCCATCTTTTCTATGTTTCCTTGGCCTGCCTACTTAGACTGCATGTATAACAATGCCTAACAAAGTTTTGAAGATGTCTTGGTGAGTAAAGGTAATTCTGGGATAAAACAATTCCTTGAATCCTAATAGGAAAAATGACTGTCCTCACCTACATATGTAATTGTTTGTTCTTTATATTTTTGCCTCTTTTTTTGTTTTGTTTGTCTGTACTTTTTTTTTTTTTTTTTTTTTTTTGATGTACAGTTTCCCTATAGCTCAGGCTGACCTGGAATTCACTATGTAGTCTCAGGATGGCCTCGATCCTCCTACCTCTGCCTTCAGAGTACTGGGATTAAAGGTGTGTGCCCCCACACCTGGCTCTCTTTTTGCCTCTTGTTGGTATAATATTCAAGAATATGTTTTATATGCTTGCTTTGTGAAATATAATTCAGTGGGGTATATGCTACTATTTGGCTGGTCAAAAGCTGTAGCCTATTCCTGCCTAACAAAATCCCCAGTTTGTTTTGGTGCTACCTTGGCTCTAGGAAACAAGTCATGTTTGTGTGGAGTGTGATCATCCTTTCTGCTTTTCCACATTCTTGCTGTCCCATTCTTTCTTGCAGCAAGAGAAGGCCAAAACCCTGTTCTGGGTCATTGATGAATTTGATGGGGAGGGGTCTCTTTTTCCCTCTTTGATTAAAAGAAAGAAAGAGCCCCTTTCTCCCTGCCTCCTTATTACTGACATGAGTAAGTGCTTCTCTGAAGGTTAACAAACATTATGAAGGGAGAAGGTAACTAACTGAGCTGAAGAGATGGCTCAGTGATTAAGGGCACTTGCTTACAAGGCCTGATGGCCATGGTTTAATTACCCAGTACCCACATAGAGCCAGACACACAATGCTGTATGCATCTGGAGTTTGGTTGCAATGACAAGAGGTCTTGATATGCCCATTTCTCCCTCTCCCCTCTCTGTCTCCAAATAAGTAATAAAAAAAAATCATTTTTTTTTTAAAAAGAAGGTAACAAGCAGAAGGAGGAAAGGGCTCTGCAGTGTGGTTGGTAGAGTAGAAGGATGGATGTCCTGCTGCACCCAGTGTAGACCCACTGGTTAGGTAGGTGCCTTAACTGCTAAGCCATCTCTCCAGCCCCTTATTTTTTTAATATTTATTTATTTATTTGAGCATGCACAAGAGAAAGATGGAGAGAGGCAGATACAAAAAGAAAGAGAAGGTGCTCCAGGGCCTCTAGCACTGCAAACAAACTCCAGACACATGCAATACCATGTGTATCTGGCTTATGTGGGTACTTGGGAATTGAAACTCTGTCCTTACACTTACCAGGCAACCACCTTAAGCATTAAGCCATCATTCTAGCCCACTTATTGTTTTACTTTTTCCTTGAGACAGAATCTCATGTAGCCTAGCTTGACTTTGAACTCACTATGTAGTTGAAGATGACCTTGAACTCCTGAGCATCCTTGCCTCTACCTCCTAAATGCTAGATTACAGGCATATGCCACAAACCCCGTTAAAATTATGAAGGACTGGGAAGATGGCTGTCATTAAAGGTATTTGCTTTGTAAAGCATTTCCATCTCCAAAACCCACGTAAAGCTCGACACAAATAGCACATGTGTCTATAATCTCAACACACCTACAGCCATGGGAAGTAGAGTCAGTCAGGGGACTCCAGAAGCTTGTGGGCCAGCTGGCTTGGCATTTCAAGTGGCAAACAAGAAAGAACCAGCTTCAAACAAAGTAGAAAGTGAGAATTGACACTCCCACTCCATCAGGCCACTTAAATGCAATACTGAATGTAAACTTTTTTGAACAATTAACCCCAAATGAAAGTTATTGAATGGAATATGGAATTCTACTCTCATCCTCATAGTTGAGTGTTCTCTCACACACCAAAGAGAGGCTGCTATTGCCAGGTAGAGTTAGCACAGCCGGTAGAAGGAGAGACTTCAGAGCAGAAAGAAGGTTGAGTGAGCACCATCGAATGTTGAGGTCCTGATTCATCTGTCCTCCAGCTATAAGACCTATCATATCTCAGTATGCTATACTCCACTGTTATGGTTTGGACATGAAGTGTCCCCACAGGCTCAAGTGCTTGCTCACTTATTGATTCCCAGATGCTGACACTTTGAGAACAATGTCTGGAAGCTTTAGAAGGTGGGACCTAGCTGGAGGCAGAGGGTCACTGGGCATAGGCCCTTGGGAGTATTGTGGCTCTGGCAGCTGCCCATCTTTTCCTTCCTGCTTCCTATTTGCCACAAGGTGAAGAATCTCCACTTCCACATTCTCCATGCTCAAGCTTATGGTGCCAAACAGCCACAGGATCAACCTTCAGAAACCGTGACCTATCACTGACCAGCCAATCTAGCCTACTTGGCAGGCTTCAGGCCAATTGAGAGATCTTGTCTCAAGAAAGGTGGACACTGTTTCTGAGAAATGATGCCTGAGGTTGACTCTGCCTTCTGCATGAATGCACATAGTATGTCTGCCTGCATATACATAATCACACACATGCACACATAGACATACATATGCAGACACATGGACACAAAGAAAATGAACCAAAATAAACCCTTATATTGAGCATTCTGTCACAGTGACCTAAAGCTGGTATGTACATGTTAAAAAATCTTGAGTGTATATTTTGGATAAGATTCTTGTAGGTATAAAAGTATAGGAATCATTTCCTTGGACCTGATTGATTCACTGTAGTATACAATTTAATATAAAAATCAGAGGTAGTTTTCTTATCTATTATCATTACGCTAATGTTTGATACAATGTCTAGCATATTATAGTCCATTAATCAATATTTTCTCATAAGGGCACGCATGACAAACATGTGTGATATGCTAATAACAAGGAATAACATGTTCTTGGCTATGCTTTTGCCTCTCGAGAATGCTTTCCTGTGTAGTTATTTTTAAAGATTTTATTTTTATTCATTTATTTATTGGAGGCAGAGAGAGAGAAAGAGAGAGAGAGAATGGGCACACCAAGGCCTCTAGCCACTGCAGACGAACTCCAGATGCATGTGCCACCATGTGCATCTGGCTTATGTGGGACCTGGAGAATCACACCAGGGTCCTTAGGCTTTGCAGGCATGCACCTTAACCACTAAGCCATCTCTGCAGCCCTCCTGCGTAGTTTTAAGGTGATAATAATTTGAATTCAGCTTTATTTGAACATAAATTTCATATCCATTCAGAGCTGGCTTAGTCTCCTTTGTGCCTTGGTGCCTGGGAAGTAATGGACATTCCACAAATATTTGTTGGAAATGAACATTTGCTCATAACCATAGATACTAGCCTAACCCTCAGGGTTGGAGTCAGTACAAGAGCCTAGTTAACAATCTGGGTCTTCTGTGAGTATTTTCAACTTAGGTTATTTATTTACTTATTTTATATATGTTTTGGCAGTGCTGGGGATCAAACCCAGGGCATTACTCATGATAGGCAAGTGCTTTACCACTAAGCTGCACACTCCAAGTCCTATATTCATTTTCAGTTTTCTTTTTTAAAATTTTCATTATTTATTTGTAAAGAGAGAGGGGAGAGAGGAAATGAGTGGGGATTCTAGGGCCTTTTGCCATAGGAACGAACTCTGCTTTGTGCATGTATGTATGTAGATGATAATGGAGACTCAAACCCAGGCTATCAGGCTTTAAAAGCAGTTGCCTTTTACTGCTGAGCCATCTCTCCAGCCATGTATATTCATTTATTTATTTATTTATTTATTTATTTATTTATTTTATTTTATTCTGAATTTTACATTCATAGAATTGGTTCCATTGTCCTCCTCCCTGTCCTCCCTCTTCCAAAGGGACCCTCATCAATGGGGAATGTGGGTCATGCAATGTGGGGGTAGTCAAGAGTTCTGGTGGGTAGGCCCCAGTCTCTGTGCATAATGCCCCAACTTGTGACTCTAACAATCTTTCCGCCCCCTCTTCCATGAATTTCCCTGAGCCACATTGGGGTCACTTTAGTTCTGCTTCAGTGATGAGGTTTTGGAAGCCTCTGTGTCTCTGGATATCTGGCTCCAGGAGAAGGCAGAGTTTCTTTACTTTTGTCCAGCTGCCCATGTTATTCTCTGTTTTATGTTTTTTACCTAGCTCCCGGGTGCCTGTTGTCTGGCTATCATCAGTCTGCATCAGACTGAGCAGTTGCTGTGGTCTTCAGCTCTTTAGCTTGCAGACAGCCATTGGTGGGCTGCTCAGCCTGTATTGTGGAAGCTAATCTGATACATTGTCTCTTGAATTCATATTTATTCTATTGGTTCTGTTCATCTAGAGAATGATACAGAATGGTAAATTTAAAAGGCTGAAGGAGATAAACACAGAGAACATCCAACTCCAACTAAGCCCATTTTACATCATTTTTGAGCTTTAGAGAAATGAAGCAGTCTTCAAATGATAGCTTTATGAAACTTCACTCCTGCATGGAAATTGTAAAGAAAAAAAAATTGAATCAAGTCAATTCATTTGCCACTAAGCTAAAAGAAACATTTCAAATACATATTATTATTGTTTATTTAATGAATCATTTCCATAGCTTTTGTTTCAATGATGTATTTCCTTGATGGTTCAGACTGACTTTTCCTTCTATGCAGATGTGTTCATCATCATATAACTCCCATGCATTTCCACATGGTGGGAACTTGGGCTCCTTGCCTATCTCAGCTGGGTGCATTTCACATTGTTTGCCCTCATAGCTCATAAGAACTCCATAACAAAGAATCTCTGAGAAAGTGGCAACATTTTCCTTGTAGACGTCCACATTCTGTGAGCATGTTTGCTCTTCTTTCCACTGTTTAAAATGTGTGCACCTGTGAAATACATTAGTTGAGTTTTCGTTGAGATCCAAAATTAACCAATTTTGGATTCACTGAAGTTTAGGTAATTGGTGAGTGAGACCTAATTGCCTTGGCAATCCTGAATATACCATCATTTCACTTCTCAGGGAGAACTTATTTTTTCTCCCTCCAAAGGTATATAGAAATTAAAATTATGAAGATGATCAGTAACAGTTTAATTATACAAAAACAGATATGGCCACACCAAAAAAAAATCAGCAAAAAAGAAAAAAAAATGTATATTTGGCATTCCTTTATTGCCTTTGGCATGCTGTTCTTGATTTTCTTAAATGCAGTGTTTTGATGAGAATATGGTTTCCCCCCAATTTTTCTCTTCCTCTCAAGAAAGTCCTGAAAACAAGTTAATCATTATTTCTGGAAGAAATTGAAATTAATATTACTCTGGAGACTCAGGAGACAGCAGATGAAGTCCAGAATCCATCATCTGCTTCTCATGGCTGAGATAGCAAACCAATCATGTTTTGGCACCTGAAATTAAATCCTATTGTTCCTATTTGTAAGAGTATTTTCTCTCCTGTACTGCCTCTGAGCTTCGAATAAACGAGGGTGCTCACAGCTGAACTGATTGCCATGGTTACAGGCAATCTGTGTGTTACATCTCCTGGAAGGAAAAAAAAAAAAAAAAGTGGGTAGTTTAAGGTAAACATTAACCTTCTTTCACAGAGAGCGATTCTCTCACAACAACACCCTTAACTCCTGTTCCTATTGAAAGCTTGTGAAGACAGCGTGATGGTCCAGGTCCCAGCCCCACTCACACGTACACATCTTGGTTGCTCTGTGTATGTTCATCTCAAAGGCTCAGAGAAGTTGTGCCCAGAGGTGTTTAAGCTGGAAACTGGTTTAGAGTTGCAGACACAAAGAAATCTGTGAGACGGTCAAGTTATATTTATTATTCTAATGGATTTGGTAAGCATGGTATTATCATTGGCATGGAGGAATTGAGCCCTGATATGTCTGATGTTGCAATAACGAGCTCTGGCAGTTTTGGTATTAATGCCTTTCCCTTCCCAGGGCCTCACCCCAGCTCTGTAGTAAAGGGTCGGCCTCTGTTCACTCTTTACTTTCTCTTTCAAAAATTTATTTGTTTATTTATTTATTTATTTAACAGAGGGAAGGAGAGAGAGAGAGAGAGGGAGGGAATGTGTGTGTGTGTGTGTGTGTGAGAGAGAGAGAGAGAGAGAATGGGCACACTAGGGCCTCTTGCCACTGCAAACAAACTCCAGACACATGTGCCATTTTGTACATCTGGCTTTATGTGGGCATTGGGGAATTGAACCCAGGCCATCCGACTTTGCAAGCAAGTGCCTCCTCAGTTCATGCCCTTCACTTCCTAAATGTACAGTGTGAACCTAATGTGTGCAGATATTCTACTGGGTTCCACAAACAGGAAGGTGAATCGAGTCTTTTTTTTTTTTTTTTTTTTTTCTGTTGGGAGAGTTGGAATCAACAGCTGGTAACTTTCCACAGATGAGAACATGTGCTATAAAAGAAGGCTTCTTTAGATTTTTTTTTTTTTTATTTAGGTTTTCTGAATAACTTGACTATGGTCCAGAGCAGCCTTCTCTGTTTGGTAGGAGAAAGGCTGCAGGTGTGAGAGAACGTGATGGACAGTGAATGGCTCAGCAACCCTGGAGGCTGCAGGGACTCAGCATCCTGTATTTTAGTGGGCTTTTCTTTGTATTGTAGCCCATATTACATATTCTCTTGTGTCCCCTTTCAGTTTATTTTTTTCCATGTACTCTTTTGTAATGATGTACTTATAGGTGATTTTATCGTCCCTCCATAATTCTCTTGGTAAGTGTAGTTCTATTTAAATTGGAATAGAAACGGGGAACGCTGAGGTTTTCATTCATTACTAATGAGTTCATACTTTTCTTTGCCTAAGAAAGACATTCATGGCATGAACTAAGCTGACGGGTTTGCTCCCTGGAAGGAAGAGGTTTTCTTTCTTGGTTTTACAGACTCAGCTTTTGTACGAAGCATATTTTAAGCCTGGTTCTGCGGTTGCACAGGAAAGGATCCAAGGAAAGCTCAGGCTTGCAGGTAACCAGTCAGGACCAGATCTCAGCGGAGACACATTCATTCCTTTTCAGTTGATCTAGATCTTCTGTTAGCAAGATGCCCATCCTCAGACTTGAATACGGACAGAAAGTCTAACTGTACTAAGGCTGAAAAAAAATAGAGAGAGAGAGAGAGAGGACCCATGGAGAAACGGAGGCACCTCCATTCCACTGTAGCCTTCATTTCAGAAGTCGGGGAACTTTTTAAAGAGCTGTCTGGGAAGATTTTAGTGGTGACATGAGAACTTTCAACACAGTCTACACCTTGTGCCAGCTGATTTCCTTTTACCAAAGTGGGCTAAGTTTTTTATTTTGTCTAAAATAAGCTGTTCAGTGTTTCGGCTTGTCAGATAGGTCTGCCCTTTTCATTTCAGAAGGGTCCTCCTCTGTCCTCATTTCATCTTGCTGTTGCTTTGGTAACTTGAATTTTTGCAAGGATGGCGAAAGAGAAGGTGCGGTGTAACACTGGGCCTGACTTTTTGCCCTTCCTGGCACTAGTGGCCCGCGTGCCTATTCTCCTGTGACAGTGGCACACCCACTAATTTAGGAATGAACTGAGCCAAGGTAGAATAGAGGCACACCCACTCACAGAAGAGAGGAAGAAAAAATCTCTGAAGAGTGATGCTTTTGCCTGAATTATTAGAAGTCCATGTTTACAAAACAAAATTCGGAGGGTACATTTTCAGTCTGAAGACTCCCCTGTGCCAGTCTCCTTGCGGGGGGAGGATATTTGCTGCCAAAGGTGTCACGCCGATTCAGAAAGGGAAATAGTTGGAGTGTCGGCGTGTCTCTGAGGGTTTTATAGTGCGATTCTGCTTTCGGCTACCTCTCCACCCCGACATTTTCAAGACTTGCAGATGACACTCCAGTAAGAGATATGCGTTTACACACCACTTAGCGGGGCTCATGTCCATGATGCTGCACAGAAATTCCCCACTGGGGAAAGCAAATTTCAGGTAGGAATGTGGGAGCAACTGAGGGTTAGGTATGATGGTTTCCCAAAAGGGTCTATGAAGAGATATATGAAGTGAAATGAATAATTATGAGACATTATAACAGACACCACACATCCATCCGCATGGCTCTCTGTGAAGAGCCACCCTGGGTTTTACGTGGCGGCTTCTCAAAGTGAGCTTTGGAACTATGTCCTTGTTATGTTTTTAAATTAAAACAGAAATAACGAATCGCTTCTTCATCACTCCATTGCTCAAGCCAGGAGGGCTTAGATGTCTTGCCTTTCCTTTCCTTGTTACTGAGGGTTTTTTTTTTTTTTTTTCCAACCCTCTGACAAACAAACCGAAGGAGATTATGGGTTTGGTATACAGTCAACCAGCTGCATCCTCCCTACAGGTTCTTTTAAATATTTTTTTGTTTTCTCTAGAGATTTTATTTCTGACTCTCAGTTTGCAGTGTGGACATTGGCTGGGTCCCCTAGGATTCGTTGGAAGTAGCTGAAATATTCCCAACCAAGCAAACATGCAAAGAAAAGAGGTCTGAACTTTCCTGTTTGTAGATGGGAAAGGGGATTGTTCTGTGTTTGCCACCAAATATTTCCCTACCCTCAAGGTAGCTATAAAAGGGGGACTTCACCAGCTTTAAGATTTTCTCTTGAAACTTGATAGAATGTCCTAAGCTTCTTTTTCTTTCTCTCTCTCTTTCTTTCTTTCTTTCTTTCTTTCTTTCTTTCTTTCTTTCTTTCTTTCTTTTTTATTTCCTTTTGGTCCTGTGTCTATGCAGTTCTTGACTACTTCTTTGTCCCTGTGATCATATATGAAAACAGAATCTCAGCTAAATATTCATCATGCCATTTTAAGAAAACCAAGCCCCACTTTTTATGCAGTTGTTCATAAGGACACAGAAAACAAAGCTAAGTTTTTAAGTAGCTTGTCCATGAAGAAGAGTGTTGTTGTTAATGTGACACAGGCAGGTGACTCAGTTGATATAAATTCTAGGACTGAACTTGTCACATAATGTCTGACAAAGTGGTAACAAGACCCTAAGGAGGAGCCTATATTTCATCTTTTTACAAATGGGAATTTTGCTAAATGTACCCCATCCTTTTTGCCCTAATAGTTTATTGTTTGGAAAAATGTAATCCACAGTTGTTGATTGCAGTAATTAAATTTCCCTACACCTGGCCAAAGTATTATAAATTAACCGAGATGCCAGAAGAATATCTTTATAAAAGCAATATTCTTAACTTAACTCAGTTGTCAGGTTGGTAAAAATACTGCAATTTATATTTCATGGTCAAAAACATGACCATTCCTAAGTAAAAGGAAAACCTTTCTAGAAAGGCTGTGGTGGAGAAGTTTTGGAATTTGTGGGCCTCTGAAATGTACCCTCTCCCATCTTTTCCTTGATCTTCTATCCTTCTCAGGAATCCCAAAACCAGCCTGCTATGAAATAAGAGAATTACAATATATGTGCTTAAATTCTCCTAGTCACAAGAAATATTTAAAACACAGGAATACAAGAGGTTGGGATATAGCTTAGAACTAAACCACTTATATAGCATGTATAAGGTCTTGACTTTAAAATTTGAAAATAAAAAATAAAATATGCAAGCATTGTTAAAGTATCTTTAAAGGATGGTGCTAAAAAAGTCTATATTGTGTAGGAAAAATTATTGAAAATGTTTGGAGAAAATGTTTTCTTAAAAGCTCACATGCAATTAGCCAAGCAAGGCGATACAAACCTATAGCCTCAGCATTTGCGAGGCTCAGGCAGGAGGATTGTGAGATCAAAGTAGTCTCCTCTCCAAGCAGGATCTTGTCTCAAAAACAAAACAAAACAAACTGAGTAAACTAAACTAAGCTAAGCAACATTTATTGACATGGAGCCTTCAACATTCTAGGCACTATGGCATGTGCCATATTTTTCACCCCATTTTTTTCCTCCCATTGATACAATAACAAAAGTAGAATTATTTTATTATTTTCTTTTGGATGATGAAGGTGGCTATTAATATTTGCTCAAGGACTTGAACTGCATTCCTTGGCTCCACGTATCAAGGAAAACTAATTGAAATTTCCTCCCCAAGAAGTTATTCAAGTTCTTACAATTAATCATTAAATGTTAACCAAAAGCTATCTGACATTAAACAGTCAAGGATTTTGAAGCAGTCAATCAAAATAGATTACTGCCCATGATAGTTGCCATTGCCAGCTTGACTGAATTTAGAATTGCAATGGAAATGTAGGTCTGGGTTCTGTCTATGATGAAAGGGTTTAACTTAGGAGGGAAGACCCACCATGAATGTGGGTGGCACCATCTCATGAGCTGCAGTCCTGCACTGAATAAAAAGGAAAAAGCTTGCTGAGCACCAATATTCATCTTCCTCTACTTTCTGACTACAGGTGCAATGAGAGCAGCTTGTGTCCATGGACTCCCTCATCCTGAAGGACTCTACCCTCAAACCTTTTTTTTTTTTTTTTTTTTTTTTTTTTTTTTTTTGGGAGAGAAACAGAGAGAGAGAAGGAGAGGAAGACAGAGAGAGATGGGCGCACCAGCAGTCTCTCAGCTGCTGCAAATGAAATCCAGATGCGTGCGCCCCCTTGTGGTCCAGTGCAGCATTGCGCCCTTGCGTCCCTTTGCATCTGGCTAAACGTGGGACCTGGAGATTGGAACCGCTGGAGATTGGAACCAGCGTTCTTAGGCTTAGGAGGCAGGCACCTTAATTGCTATGCCACCTCTCCAACCCCCCCCCCCAAACCTTTTGTAGCAGTTATCTTCTCAGTGCAGACCAGAAATATCTTATAGAAGAAAAGGGTTCATTTCTGGCTTCTAGTTTCAAGGGAAAGTTTCATCATGACAGGAGAAGCATAGAGGGAGCAGACAGCCAGGCATCATCCCTGGTTCATGTCAACAGGGAGAAACTAGAGAGAGTGAACTGAGTGTGGTAAGCAGAGCTGGACCACAGAACCCCAAGGCCTCCCCCAAATGACACGCTTCCTCCAGCAAAGCTCCCCCTCCTAGAGGCTCCACAGCCTTTCTGAACACCACCATCAGCTGTCAATTAAGCAAACACAAGAGGCTATGAGGGGACATTTTACATCCAACCTATCACACCTTTCCTCCTTTAAAGTGCTTCTTGGCACAAATTTTGTCATAGTAATAAAGATAACTAATGCACTGTGTATAGCTCTGCGCTTCAATTATATCATTTATACATAAATTCATTAAATAATCTTCTTAGGTAGATCACTGTGAGTTCAAGGCCACCCTGAGACTACATAATGAAAATTCAGGTCAGCCTGGGCTATAGTGAGACCCTCCCTCAAAATTTTTTTTTCTATGCTTTAGCCCTTTCCTCAAGACATAGTACAAAAACAAATATTAACCTGTGTATTGGTATTCACCAGGTCAACAGAATCCATATCTATTTGGATGTATCTTCATGCTATATAGTCACATCTTATAATTATCATAGTTACAACCTAAAAGCTCAATTTGTCTTGGGTACTGAGGTTTATATGATATTAAACCTAATGTCTGGGAAAGTGGTAATGTTGTTTATAAAAAAGTGATCTCCTCCTTCCAAAGTATAAAATAAGGAAGAATTTTTTATGTTAAAAGTATTGATTTACAAAGACCATTAGTTTATAATTTCTAATATCTTTTAACACTTGGAGAAAAGAATTCTGCAATGAATGCCAACATTCCTTTTTTGTGTCCAAAAATGTCTAAAAGAATGGACTCCAGATTTGCTTGAAAATCATCACCCTTGCTGCTTCTTTTTATCATATTTGTCTGGATAATGAGACATTTTTTTCAGAGAGTAATCATCTTGCTGGGTGGTATTTCTGAGCCCTGCCTTGAAAAAGTAAAGCTTAGAGGAGGGACTAATCAGGAAGAATATTAAAGCCAGAATTATGTTGAGATTCAGCACCTTCTTGACCTTCTTGACCTTGTCAGACTCCAAATGACCTGCAGTCTGGATGCTCAGAGTGGGATATTGTAGAGTTATAAGACTCAGTGATTGGTCAGAGCAGTAGGGACCAAAAAACCCAAAATAATTAATAATAATAATAATAATAATAATAAGAAGAAGAAGAAGAAGAAGAAGAAGAAGAAGAAGAAGAAGTAGTTGTTGATGGGAATGAACATATTCTAACAATAGAACATCAGAGACATTGATACCATGTGATTGTATGAAAATGAACTCATGTTCTTTTTAAAAATATTTTATTTATTTATTTACACAGAGAAAGACAGAGAGAAGAGAGAGAGAAGGAATGGCTGCACCAGGGCCTCCAGCCACTGCAAGCAAATTCCACATACATGTACCACTTTGTGCATCTGGCACTACGTGGGTAGTGGGGAATCAAACCTGGGTCATTAGGCTTTGCCTGCAAGCACCTTAACCACTGAGCCATCTGTCCAGCCCTGACCTTGTGCTCTTCCTCACCTCATAGGTAAAGCTTACTTGCCTTCCAGTGTGAACATTGATCGTAAACAAGTTCTGGCCATTGACGAAGGAGGATCATGTTTGTTCTTAGCAGTGAAGGGACCTCATCTTTCCATGGTCTCATATACAAGAGTTTGATAACACACACACGCGCGCGCGCGCACACACACACACACACACACACACAGAGTCCTCTATCTCTAAGGAACTTTGGGAAATGAATCTTTTACTTTCCCAGAAGCCTGGACAGAGACATGATGGAATGGCACTCTTTCAGGCTGTCTGTGTGAAAGGGACAAAGAAATGACTGATGGACAGACACATGCCTTTGGTAACAGTTCTCGGATTCAAATCTCTGAGAACACCCTCCCTGATCTACACTATTCCCAGGAAACATCTGCCTTACCAGCTAATTCTTTGTTGGTTAATGACACTGTGTGAAGGGGAAATAGCATTTCCTCTGTGTTGGATGGTCCTTTGTTAGCGCTGTATCACATTCAGGCATTTTTCTTTCCTTTCCTTTGATGGAGGAAAAATGCAGGATGATGAGAAAGCCCTGACTGACATCACCAGATTACCTTTGCATTATGAAGCCATTCCAGTGATCACCAGGGTTTCAATATGCCTGAGGCTCTGAGAAGATAATTGGAGTTTCTTCTGAGGTCCCATTTTCACCGGAAGGGTTACAGAATAAGAGCGAGTACACATAGAAAGTGCCCTCCAGAACATTATATTTAATTTGGCAGGATTGTCCATTTTGTTATTCATAAGTATCTCTTAGCCCTCTCACGTGTGCGTTTTCTTCTGCTTCTTCAGTTGTCTTTAAGGGGAGGGGGGTTGATTCTGTTATCAAATATATTTTATTCTTCCTTACTGCCTCTTTCATTTGGGAAGAGCGTTTGATCATTTTGTTTTTAAACTACAAAACTATTGCCTTTTTGGTCATAATATCTACAACTAATTTTTACATAAAAGGAAACCATGATGGTGTTTCCAGAAAATGCTCTTTAGCAAATTTACGAGTCAAAATTTACAACCACTTCTGGTTACATGCGCAGCTCCCACATTTGTATTTGGTGATCCTATACTTGAAAGCTTGACCTCTTTGCCTGTCTTCCTCTGCTATAAATTCTGTGTTCACTTTTTATCCCATGGCTAGGAAATTAAGATTTTTTTGTGACATGAAGTAGTAACTTGATGAAGTGCCAAGTGGATGAAGGACACTAAAGAATAATTTAATGTATGTAGGTAATACAATGCAACCAGGAGTTTGAAACACACAAAATTATGTCTTCAAAAACTAACATAAAATGGGCAAGAGTCACAATGCAGAATTCAAAGGCTGGCTTTAAAACATCAGAAAACAACAACAACAACAACAACAACAAAACCCAGAAGATACACCTAGAGATTAAATCTTTTTCACTGTTCTGAATATATTAATTGATCAATTCATTAAATAATTACATACTGAATTTCAGATTCTGAGGATTATGATTAAATGAATAGATATAAGGTGTGTCTTTAAGGGACATTATAGTCCACTTAGGAGAACACATATTACATAATGAATTTTAAGAATGTTTATATATACAAATGTGATTAGGACTTTATGAAAATTAAGTCAACTAGAGCCTATACTTTTAACTTTTGTCTTGACAGTTTCCATACATGTACATAATGCATTTGATCATAATCCCTCCCATTGCTTTCTTTTGCCCCCTTTTCCAGTCCCCCTTCCACTGAACTCTTTCTCCTTTCCAAAAGTCCCTCTCCTATTTTGATATCATTTTTCCCCTCCTCTGTGATGTCATGTTCATGGGCCCAAATATTGTGTGGGCCTTGAACAGGCAACAATAGCTTCAACGAGACCATAAATGCAATGACCACCTCATGACCAGAAGATAGCATTCCAAAGCATTCCTTCCCATCCTTTAGGTTTTAAGTTTTTTTGTATTTTGGTTATATATTTGATGTAAATGAATGCTGTGAATTTAATTAAACAGAAGCATAATTGATTAAATCCCAGCTCACTTTGTTGCTGCCCGTAAACACTGTGCTGAATAAAAATGAATTTGAGAAACCTGTGGAGTATACAAGTGTACCTGGCAGAGGCAGGCCAGACAGTCTCTTTCATAGTGTCCCATGACCTTTGATAGAGATGTCTTACTTAGCACTAAGAACTTAACTGTCACTTCTCAGGATTTTGTTAATCTTGGGTCTCCCAACTAGTCGCCATGATCTGTAAAAAGAAGCTTCTCTCACGAAAAAGTGAGAGCAACAATAGCCTATGGGAATAAACAGAAATTTTAGAGGGCAGTTTTATGGTCAAAATATATTAATTTAGCCAGACAAAAGTAGTAGCTTTGTGCACTAAAGTCTGTAACCTCTCCAGCCATATACTTTTGACCATGTTTTCAGTACCAGGCTTGAGTTTCCTCCTGTGCAGCAGACCTCACATCCAAGTAAATAGAAGTAGGTTACATCCATAACAGGCATGCAACTACTGCACTAGTGAGCATATCTTTTTAAAAAATTATTTATTTATTAGAGAGAGAGAGAGAGAGAGAGAGAGAGAGAGAGAGAGAGAGAGAGGGTACACCAGGGTCTCTGGCCACTGCAAACAAAGTCCAGACGCATGAACCACCTTGTGCATCTGGATTACCTGAGTACTGTGACTCAAACCTGGGTCCTTGCGCTTCACAGGCAAGTGTCTTAACCACTAAGCCACCTCTCCAGCCTGAGCACATCTTCTTTAATGAGAACTTTTGAGTCTGTATATTCAGCAAGCATCATTGCAAGCCTCCCACAACACACTATGTATAACATCTACATGTCAAGTTTGGATGCCAAGTTCTTTGTTAATAATAATTAGACTTTACAATATAAGATTATTTTATAATTTATTTTTTCTGAATTATATAAATGAGCAAGAAAGTTCTTTATTGGTTGTACTATCCAGAATAAGAATTGACGGTTCAGTTGATATTCTTACAAAGGATTTTCAAGAAATATCGAGATGCAGACAAAAAACTACTATTGTGTCTGCTCACTGTAGGGAGAAGTGCTATTCCAGGTGCTGTTGACATGGCACTATGTTCTGACAGCAGTCAGTTTATTATTTAAAATGGAGATGATAATGATAATTTTAATATCTTTAGCAATGGCTGTTCAGCTAAAGGAGATAAAATGGCATTTATAAGAGATTAGAAAAAAAGCATTTGAATTCTAAAAAAAAAATCAGTGAGTGTTACTTCACTTTGTGGCATCAACACTACATTGGGATAGATAAATTAAAATGCTTGCTGGAATTAAGTGAGTGCTCAACTGATGCTGAGGTTGTCAAATCAGTAATACAGAAGAAATTGGGAGAAGTTTCTCCATTGCTTAATTTTATACAAAAAACTGAAAGTAATTGATATAAAATGATAATCAAGAGAGCCAACTATCAGATACTAATTCCTGAACTAAACATCAAAAGCAAAAAACAAAACATTTATCAAAGATATAATGCAAGAAAAGTGTTCTAAGCCATATATAATAATAATATATCATTTATCTATATTTTGATTTTACAATTAAGGAAAAGGTCTTGATGTGTTTTATAAATTATTGGCTATATACAAAGGATAGAGATGTTTACAATTTTTTTTTGTTTTTTTGAGGTAGCATCTCACTCTAACTCAGCTGACCTGGAATTCACTGTGTAGTCTCAGGGTGGCCTTGAATTCATGGTGATCCTCCTAGCTCTGCTTCCTTAGTGCTGGGATTAAAGGCGTATGTTGCTGGCATATATTTACAATTTTTGAAACATGGATGCTTTTAAAGTTTGTGTAAAAGTCGGGTAAAGCTTAAACAGAGATTACTAAATATAATCTAAGTTCTACTTGCATAAATTAGGAATAATTCACTTGATAGAGTTTATTGTATATGAATATTATTATATAAAAGTATATGCTTCATATAGGAATCCAACATGTTTACAATAGAGGCTGTTGTTTGAGATTCAATAGGATTTATGCTTAATAATATTCTTTCTGGTTCAAAGTAGGTTGTCAAGGTGGATAACACAGGATCCATGCCAAGAGAGCTGATAATCTCTCCAGATTTGCAAGGAATTTTTTATAGTGTCCACTCATCTCTGCCCAGCTCTCAGTGGGCTCCAAGAGCTCCTTCTGTAGGTCCTCTCCTTTGCCTCCCTCAGATGAGAAACTAAACAAAAAGACATTTAATGCAGTACACTATATGCGAGGGCTACACTCTTCCAAGAATCAATGATGGCGCTCGACTTTCTTATGTTTCTGTACTTTTTAAAGACCTCATCATGAAATGCAGGATCCTTTGGAAAGGGACACAGATGCCTTGACCTGTCACTTTCCAGGTATCTTTTATCATATTGATGGAGGTCTTTGGTCAGCAGATATTCTGTCTTGGCATGCTTCTGGACTGTAAGATTTGGTTGTTTTGTCTTGCATTTTATTTATGTTGGCATACATATTGCATTTCCTTGAAAACTGAGTAAAGATTATATCCTTTTAAAAATATTTTTTTTGAAAAACTGGTAATCTGGTCAGGGAGAAAAATGTATATAGGACAATGGGCAAAGAACAAAGAAAAGAACATTAGTCATGCAAAACACAGTTGGATGAGGAATTAAGTATTTGCAAAACATATTTAACCACCATCAATACATGGATGGAATAATTTTAAAGCATATATTGAAGTTAGATTCATTTTTTAAAATTCTGCAGGTTCAGAAGAGTGGGCATAACTTTGATGGAAGGGCCTTTTGTTTTAAATATCATCACCAATACACAGTTGGTGGGGATCATTTGAACACTCTTGGTATGGTGTCACTTGATATGGCTTTCCTGCTCACATTGATTTTCTTCTGTGTTTCATCTTCTGCCTCAGAAGCATCAAAACCATCATTAGTTGCAGAAAATATTTTACTAATTTATGTACTTAAAAGGGAAAGGGAGAGGGAGAGAAAAAGAGAGAGAGGGAGAGAGAAAGTGAGAGAATGTTATTGCCAGAGTCCCCAGCCACTGCAAACAAACTCCAGATGCATGTACCACCACCTTGTACATCTGGCTTACATGGTTACTGGGGAATCTACATGGGTCCTTAGGCTCTGTAGACAAGTGTCTTAAATTCTAAGACATCTCTGCAGCCCCAGAAGCAGTTAATATTTGTATAGTATGTGACCTCTGCTGGCACTGTCCCATATCTATTATTGAATAGTAGATAAGTATTATCCAATAATTTTAATATCATATTTATTCCCATTTTATAGATGGGAAACAGATGCATTTTCAATTTATAAATAGGTATTGGATTTGAATCCAGGGAGTCTAACAACAAACTGCCCCCATAGTTAATATGCTACACAGTGGTCAAATCCTATAATTGGGGCTATGGGAATCTCTAAAAGAGCCTGACAAAACAGAGATTGTTATCTTCATTTTTTAATGTGATAAAACTGAGGAGGATTAATTAAATATCCCAAAGTCATAGCCTAGTAAGTAAGAAAACTAGAATTTAAGCCCAGGTTTGGTTGAATCCAATACATTTTCATTACCCAACACTCTCTTTTACTGAATTTTATATAGTATATCCTCTAAAGCAGAAATATCAGTCTGAACAAAAATGGACTTATGTGTTATGAATATGTCAAATGTTATAGAAACATTGATTTTTCTGTTAGGAGATCTATTTTTATAAATATTTTTGAAATTTTCTATAGATTTTCAGTAGTGGTGGTAGGGCTACATTTCATGTTTAGTAACAAAGCCTTTTATTTATCAGCATAAGTATGAAAAAGGTAAACTTTTCTTATCTTGCCTTTATAAGGAAATATTGAGAATAAAAACTAAAGTCACCTTAGTATTTCAAGCCACTTGATTTAAGCGAAGGCACTTTTAGAATAAGTGAGCTTGGTGTCTGCTGGGTTGTCCTCTGTTAGCTGAAATTAGAAAATTGCTTTGTGTGTGTGAAATATACCAATAAGTGGAATGAATTAGCATCCCATCCCCATAGCAAGTATTATAGAGTGTGTTTATTATTAGGAATGATGTCAATAAAAAAACCAATGTGTTGCTGTATGTTGTAGTCAGCTTTGCGTTGCTGGACAAACACCCAATCAGAAGCAGCTTCGAGGAGGTTTATTTAAGTCTTACAGAATCCAGGGTAACACCGTCAAGGGTAGAAGAAGCTGGCTCACTTTCCTAGATGCATCCCAGAGCAGAATGAGCAAAACCAACACCAAGACACATGAACAGCAAACAGGGAGCTCAGACTCTGAACATAGCTTCGGGCTCGACTACCAGGGACACCTTCTTCAGCAGACCTATGCCTGCTTGGAGACTCAAGTTGCAAGTCTAACCAAAAATACTTCAGGCTGTGGGGAACATACATTCACAGTCAAGCTCTCACACTGATTTAAAAATAAATTTGAACCATTGTTCTGAATCTGTGTGGGTGATGTAGAGAAGAAACTTTCACTAACTTGAAGCCAGTGATGGAAGATGGTGAATAAGCTGTGTTTTTCACTTTTCTAGTGGTAGTGAAGGAAGTTCAAGACATCTTCATTGCCAGTTGCAGGTCTCTGGTGTCTGGGGTTACCTATGTATGCCACAGTTGGCTGACACTTAGGTTATCTATGCAGCAAACTGGATAAAACCAAATGGTCTGTCATATGCATCGAGCCTCTGGTGTCACATTCCATGTCCCCATCTTCTAACTAAGCCATCTATTCAACCCCGAGTATCTTCTGATTTGGTTTATTCACCTTGGCTACTTGTGTGATTCTAGGTAAATTTTTTGGTCTTGGCTTTTTACTACATACAGGGTGAAGAAAAACACTGCATTTCTTCACTCTGTTTTGCTGTTCTGAATACTAAGCTGAATTAGTGCATTTCTTAAAGAAATTGTCAGGAACAAGTGTTAGATAATAACTATGTTAAAAAAGACACCACAGTTTGCTCAAGTTTGAGCCAACATAAGTTCTCTTTGGGTAAAAGCCAACTTGAAAATATGTCTCAGGTTCCTGACATGAAAGAATCATATATAACAGCAGGAAATAGAAGACCACGTAGTGATTTTTAATGTCACAGGGAAAAGGTTGGTTGATTGGAGGTATCTTTTCTTTTTCCCTTTGGAAAAGTAGATTTAAAATGCTAATAAAATCTAACTCCATCTTCCTTTGCAAAAGAAAACAGGAAACAAGGCCACGGTGTTCAATTAATAATGGACATAAGAAATTGACAGCATCCCAGGGAGCAAAAGCAGTGATGGGAATCTCATACAATAAGGATATTAGAGATGTTTTCTTAACAAACTTAAGGAAATGTGTACAGTGGGTAATTATAATGTTTCCAGGAAGGTGAAGGGCTGAAGTTGCTTGTAATATCAGGTTTTTTCTTTCTCTGACAGCTCAAGTAAATGAGTTGTGAATCATGTAACAAATGTTGAAAGAAATACCTACACTTTTATCTCACGGAGAGTAGTTTTGTTCATCAGATACCTGCCGAATCTTCTCTGGAGAACCGGCTTCTTTCTCTTCTTCCTACTGCCCCATTGGTCTCATTCTGTTCTCTTCTTCCTACTGCCCCATTGGTCTCATTCTGTTCTCTTCTTCCTACTGCCCCATTGGTCTCATTCTTAGCTGTGGTAGTTTGAATAGATGGCCCCCAATATATCCAGTGTTTTATTACTTTATAGTTTGTATCTGCATCCACCTGGCTGGAGGCAGTGTCACTGGGCAGATCTTAAGGTGTGGTGATGGGTTTAGGATTTCAATCTAAAGATATGCAAAGTGTGCCTAGCGGGAGTTCCTGAGGTGTGCTGTGCTATATGGCTTTTGGCTTTTGGCTTCTGTCTCTTGCCTGGTCCTGAAAGAGCAGGCCAGCTTCTCTTGCCCTTATAGAATTTCCCCTGGATCTGTAAGCTTCAATAAATAAATATCCCTTCCTCCATAACTGTGCCTGGTCTGGAAGTTCATCTCAGCGAACCTAAAGCTGTCTGCTACATTAGCCATCTCGCACACATTTGGTGTTCAGGGAGCTTAGATGTTGGGCATCAACACAATGTGTGAGCAAGTCTTTTTTATTTTTATTTATTTTTAGAGAGAGACATAGAGAGAGACAGACAGAGAGGGAGAGGAAGACAGATAGAGATGGGCTCGCCAGCAGCCTTTCAGCAGCTGTGAACGAAATCCAGATGTGTGCGCCCCCTTGTGGTCAAGTGCGGCATTGTGCCCTTGAGTCACTTTGCATCTGGCTAAACTTGGGACCTGGAGATTGGAACTGGGTTCTTAGGCTTAGCGTGCCTGCTAAGCCATCTCTCCAGCCCATGAGCAAGTCTTTTTTAATGTGAACCACTTGTAATTCCTGTCCTGGAGAGTTATGAATATCACTGAATGAAGCTGTGCTTGTTTATGCTGGGGGCCACCTTTTATGTGATAAAGTGGATCAAGCAAGCCAAGAATAAAATAAAGTTTAATCTCTCTATTAATAAGTAAACATCTTTAATGTTTACAACTTGCATGTAAATTTGTTTTTTTTTCTTTTTCAAAATTTCCCTGAATTTCTTAGCATTCAGGCGCATAACATTGCCTTAAGTCCAAGTGGTAATTTTAAAATTCAAATAGAAATTTTAGGGCTAGAGAGATTGCTTAGTGGTTAAGGCTTGCCTTTGAAGTCTAAGGACCCAGGTTCAATTCCCCAGAAACCACGCAAGCCAAATGCACATAGGGGTGCATGCGTCTGGAGTTTGGAGTAGCTGGAGGGCCTGGCACACACATTCTCTCCCTCTCCTCACTCTCTTTCTCTCTCATAAATAAATAAAAATAAAATATTTTTTTAAAATACTTTAAAATATAAGCAAGATGAAGACATAATCACTCTTCAAGTGATCAGGCTTATGGAAAAGAAATATTTGGTCAAGTTTTTCTTCCAAACTGTAAACACTTTTCTCCCATGATATTTGTTGACACATATTACATTGATCTTTCAATGGGAACATTCAGTTTGGGGTGGTGATAGGGATTGGGATGCCAATTTTGATGAACGAACCAGATGACAGGCTCACATGAATCCATCCTTGCTGAAGGAAAGTGCGAATGGAGGAGCAGATCAACCAGAAGACCATGCGCTGCACCTTGTGTGTGCACTCACGATTGGTGGATTGGCCCCTCCAATGACGGGCACTCTCTCCCTCTTTTCCTCTGTCTCTCTCATCTTCTTTTTACAGCATATTTGTAAGTTTAAATCAAAGCTGTGTTAATTGCCAATTCTATACAAATCATTTTCTTCTTGATACCGTAAGCATGCCAGAAGTAAAAAATGCAGAGTATGTGTGTAATATTAATATAATTTGAGGTGAAGATAATTGGGCAGAAAAAAAATCAATAATTTTCTTGTGGGTTCTTTTCAATACTGGTGATCCCCTTCCATCTTTGGAAAACATACCGTGTTGTCATTTTGGGGCCTCAACACTCCTTTGAGATGCTGTGATTGGCAGTTGAGCAAACCTTCCCGTCCAAGTTTTCACATTGAAAGAAGGCATTGAAAGTGAGCTTAGCACATGGAAAACTTTTCCCTAGATACCTAAAAGAGAAGTAAGGATCATCTTTAAAATATTATCAATAAATTTTCACCAATTAGCCAGAGACTCTTCCCTGGCCTGAGCCCAGGTCTGTCTTCAAGAGTGAAGAGAGAACATTTTGTATTCGACCTGTCAGGTAAGTATCTGAGTCACACCTTCCCCATGGGTGTTTTGGGAGGCAGGGAGCCAATGAGAGATTTAAACTGTAGAAGAGCTTCCTTCTTAATATACTGCATGAAACATTGACAGAGCATGTAATATGGATAGTTTTTAATTTCAAGATCTGGTTATAAAATCATAATGGACGACATAGGAGAACACTAGCTAATTTAGAACATAATTCTTAAAGGAGCCCATTATGCCCCAGGGCTTTGGCTTTGTGGAATCCTCTGATAATATTTAGCCACTCTCCATGAGACTCCAGAGAGGCACAGTCTGGGCAGCTTTGTGTTCGGATGTTTCCTTTCATTAAAACATTCCTTTTTCTATTAGCAATCCCAGGCTTTTCTTGTGGCCACAGAATACAGTTGGATTAATAAAAGGTTTTCGAGAAGCTGTGCTGAATTCATTAAATGGCATTTGTATGATCAAGTTCAACATTTAAAATAGTATATTTTGAGACAATTAAATACAATGAATGAGTTAAACAAATTGTGCATTTAAAAAGTAACAATTTGGTTATGTCAAAATTTGAAACTTTACTTGTTTTTGAATACTGGTAGGTTTGGAGAATTTATTGCTTAAATGATCTTCTTCTTCTTCTTTTTTTTTTTTTTTTTTCAAAGAAAGTTAAAGACCTTCACATTACTATTTACCATCAATACGTTGCTCCTCCTGCTCTTCAAGATCTTCGAGTGATATTTGGTCTGCGAGTGTTCATTCTTTAGGGACTTGATTTCAACTGTTGAGTTTCCCAGAACAGAGGAGGTTGAAGCAAGAGCACAAGAAATTCAGCAAATGGAAAAAGTTTCTTTCTTTCTTTCTTTCTTTCTTTCTTTCTTTCTTTCTTTCTTTTTTTTTTTTTTCTTTCTTTCTTTCTTTCTTTCTTTCTTTCTTCTTTCTTTTTTTTGCAATTGCCTGTAGCAATGGCTGATAATTATTTTCAAGCTTTTTTCCCTATATTTTATTGCTTTGTTGAAATTTATTTCTCATTGCATGTTGCTTTAGTTCAAGTAGAAGCCTGCCCATCAAAGACTCTAGTTGTATGATCATATTCTAGCCTTCCCAGTTTCTCTCTCAAGATGTCAACAAAGAAACATACACCTTCAGCATAGCAAGTATCCACGGCCCACCAGGCCCTTGCCTATATACCTTTCCTTAGTCTTTATTGTGGGTTTCCCCCCTTTGGAATATTGCCATGACCTTACTCAACATAGCTCAATAACTATGTTTTTTTTTTTTTAAAGCATCTCCACATTATCTTTCCCCACTTTGGATTTTGGTAGATATTGTGGACTAAATGTCTATATCCCCCCTAAAAAATTGAAATGTTGAAACTTTAGCTTGTAATATGATGGCATTAGTAGACGGGCTTTTGAAAGATTAAATCAGAATAGTTGCACCCTCATGAATGGGCTTGGTGTCCTATAAAAGCACCCAAGAGAGTCCTCTGGCCTTCTTGCTTCCATGTAAGGATACAATGAAAAGTTGGCAATCTGCAATCCAGGCAAGGCCCAAACTAAACTCAACAGTGCAGGGCCCGACCTCCAGCGCTGTGAGACAGACACTGCTGTTGTTTATAACCCAGTCAATACCCTGGCACTTGTTACAGCAGTAATATTCGCTGTTTATCAGATGCATCCACTAGGTAAATCTTGTATGTGCCTGTTCTTGTGAGCCTTTGAAAGGCAAAATACAGTCTTATCTGTTTTATTCCTACATAGCACACAGTATCTGTTCCAGAAAAGGCACATGATATTTACTGAAAAGGAATAGAAAGAAGGTGGTGGAGGGGGAGAGAGAAGATAAAGAAAGAAACATAAAGAAAAAAAAAAAGAAAGGGGAAGAAAGATTTTTCTTTTGTCTTGTGAACAGAAATGGAAGTTTTGGAAAGCACAGTGGCATTTCCTTGTGAGAAAAGGGACCAATTAAAACCTCGTTCCTCCCATTCAGTCCGTCTTTACTATGTATTCTTTTCTCCAAGAGAATATTTTCATTCAAAGAAGCTCTCCCCATCTCATCATCTCAGAATTTTGGAACATAACATTTTTTTTTCTGATCAAGATTTTAAGAATACTTATTGGCCATGTTATCCATCTTTATAGATGCATGAAATCTAATGTCTCTGCCATTTAATATCTCCAGTATTAATCTATATTTTAATTAAGGCCTCAAATCAAGTGGCTCATGCCTGTAATCCCAGCACTGGGGAGGATGAAGCAGGAGGATTTCTACTAGTTCAAGGCTAACCTAGGCTATGGTCTAAAGCCCTGTTTAAATAAACCAGATAAATTTTTAAAAATCTCAAATTAAAATTACCAAATATTTTTCTAAAGTTTAAATATACACATTATGTGTATATTATACATACATGGAATTTTATATCTATCCATCATCTATCTATCTATCTACACATACATATATCTATCTACACATACATATATAATACAAAAACATCTTTCTTAGATTTTAATTTGAAAAATGTGTGTGTGTGTGTGATGTTTAAATTTTTTTTTTTTAATGCGAGGGAATGAGAGAGAGAGAGAGAGAGCATGAGAAGGAGAATTGGCACTCCTGGGACTCCAGCCACTGCTCTGAATCTCCAAATGTGTGCACTTCCTTGTGCATGGGTGCAACCTTGCATGCTTGTGTCATTTTGTGCATCTGGCTTATAGGGGACATGGAGAGTTGAACACGAGTCCTTAAGCTTCCCAGTCAATTGCCTTAACCACTAAATCATCTCTCTAGTTGGTGATGTTTAATCTTGATCACCCTCTTGTGTGGATCAGACTGTCTCAGTGTGGAGTGGCCCCTTCTAGTACTGTCCTGATGTAAGAAAGGCCAAGGAAAGAGTGTCACTGGTTGCCTGCCTGCCTCCACTTCTTGCTGGAGAGCATATCCACCCTGTTGTTGCTCATATCCTTCTTCTTGCTTTGCTGAAACCAGTGTCTGGCTTCTTCAGAATGCAAAGTGGACTGAAGACCAGAGACTCTGGGGAAATCTTCTGATGCCTTCAGTGCCAGATTGGGATTGCCGAAGCATTCAAGTTCAAGGACTGAGCAGCTAGCAGATTCTAAGCCTCACTAGCATGCAGGCAGCCGTTGCTGTACTACAGAGCTCCCACCATGTAAACTGATCTACGAAGGCCCATTGATTCTATTTGTTCTGTTCTTCCAGAGAATGCAGAGTAATACAGTGACTAAGAATGGGTCATTAGTGCAATAAGAACTTAGGTAAGGAAATCTTCAAAATAATCTTAATCTTTCTATGACAATACTTACTTTTTTGGTGCCAGACAAATGATCTAAGTCTGAAATATTAAAATATGTTCAATATATTAAATATATATTAATAATAAATATATAAATAATAAATATATTTATAAATGATGGGTCATCTTGTCTTAGTGGGATGGTTGTATGTCTTCATTCTTCCTATTTTTCTTCCTCTGTCACTAATGCACAAACTTAGCCAAAAAAAAAAAAAAAAAAAGTGCATCTGTTTACCCTTTGATTTAATATTACCTGCCATCAAGGAAAGAATAGGTTTCCCAGTTACGTGTGCCCATAACATATGGTAGAAATAGGGCTGAAATATTTTCTATAAAATCAGTGTCTTGGGCTGGAGAGATAACCACGTGGTTATGGCACATGCCTGTAAAACTAAGGATCCAGGTTTGATACCCCAGTACCCAATCAAATCCAGATGCACAAGATGGCACATGCATGTGGAGTTTGTTTGCAGTGGTAGGATACTCTGGAATGCCCATTCTCTCTCTATCTGTCTCTTTCTCTCTGTCTTAAATCAATAAGGTATTATCAAAAATTGAAATCGCTATCTTATGTCAGCTAGAATATTTTCACACTGAACTCCTACAAAACCAGAGATCCAGAGACACAGAGGCTCCCTAGACCTCATCACTGAAGTCGACCTAAAACAATCCTGACATGGCTCAGGGAAATTCTCAGAAGAGGGGGCAGAAAGATTGTTAGAGCCACAAGTTGGGACATTACTCACACAGACATTGCCTCTTCCTCATAACTGATGGCTACCCCCACAGTGCACGACCCACATTCCCCAATGAGGAGGGTCCCTTCAGAGGTAGGAGGACAGAGAAGAGGCTAACGATGGTACCAGCATGACTGTATACACACTATCTACATAACTATTAAAAATTAAATAAAAATAACTCATATGTAAGTGGCTTGCATGATATGGTTGCCAGACTGGTAACAGGACTGGCAGCAGTTTGGTGATGGCTATTTTCATTTTTTGGCAGTTCTAGCCCAACCAAGCAGGCTACTACTGGTTATATTGGTGAAGCTCCAAGAAATACATTTTATTCATCAGTGTCACAGACAGATAAGTATTAGCCCCTTCCTTCAGCATTATTAAAGAAAACACATTTGGAGGATAGAGAGGAGAGCTGTGGAATATCTTCTAGACATGACAAGGCTGCCACACTCATGAAATAAAAAAAAAAAGGCTGTGTTTTCTAGAATAACTCAGAGCCCATCAACTTTGTATCATGGATGAGCTCATCTTAGCATAGCTATAGGCACTTAGTGGGTGCTAGGGGAAGGGAGTCATGTTCTTCAGGGGTATAGCTACTGGCAAGTTGTCCAGACTTCAGTAACATGCCCCAATACCTATGCTCATGTACTTGGTCCTAAATTAAAATAAGGGGTCTCTCTCACACACAAAACATGAATAAATTTAAGAAACAATAATAAAGGGGGCTGTAAAGATTGCTCAGTGGTTAAGGTGCTTGCCTATGATGCCTAAGGGCCATGGTTCATTTCCCCAGAATCCACATAAGCCAGATGTGCATGGTTGCACAAGTATCTGGAGTTTGTTGCAGTAGCTGGAGGCCCTGGTGTGCCCTCTCTTTCTCTTAAATAAGTAAATAAATAAATATAAATAAATAAATAAAAATTTAAGAAAGACATGATGTTAGGAAGAGGATTAGTTAGGGATAAGAAGGGGATTCATGGGATGGAAATAAAAGGGAGTAATGAGGGTGAATATAATCAATATACACACACATATTATCAAAGATATAAATTTGCTAAAAATAAAGATAAAATTTAAAAAATGTATTGAGTGAAGAACATTTTATCAAAAGTCATTTAGCACTTTTCAGGTTTTCTATTAATATTATTTCTTCTCTAGGTATAACCTGGTGCTCATATTAACAGGTATTTTAAATATATATATATATATATATATATATATATATATATATATATATATATATATTTTGTTTGAGAGAGAGAAAGAGGTAGAGAGAGAGAGAGAGAATGGGCACTCCAGGGCCTCCAGCCGCTGCAAACTAACTCCAGATGCATGTGTCCTGTTGTGCATCTGGAGAGTCAATTTTTTTTTTTCAAGGTAGAGTCTCACTCTAGCCCAGGCTGACCTGGAATTCACTATGTATTCTCAGGGTGGCCTTGAACTCATGGCGATCCTCCTACCTCTGCCTCCCAAGTGCAGGGATTAAAGGCATGCACCACCATGCCTGGCTTTATTTTTTAAAAATTTATTTTCATTTGAGACAGAGAGAGAGGGAGAGAGAAAGACAGAGAGAGAATGGGCGTTCCAGGGCCTCAAGCCACTGCAAATTAACTCCAGAAACATGTACTACCATTTATCTGGTTTACGTGGGACCTGGAGCATCAAACCTGGGTCCTTAGGTTACGCAGGCAAGTGTCTTAACCACTAAACCATCTCTCCAGCCTAACAGAGATATTTTTGTTTCATTCAATTCCTTTTCCCCAACATCTAGAATCTGCCATGTAGTAGGTGCATAGCCAATATCTGCAGGATGAGTAAATGAATGAATAAACATCTTATTAACCAAACTATATTACATGCACTACCCCAAACCCATTGTACGACAAGAAAGTTGAGCCCCTAGTATTTCTGTGATGCATATTTACTTGAGTTGAAAGAAGGGTAGACCTCAAATCAAACAGCAGACCTGGTGGCATGAAAAGGGAGTCACTCCCTGCTAGTTTGGCAGTGTGCATAGTCTGCTATAAATGTCATGGCTTGGGACTTTGAATGAGGCACAAGGTGTGAGTAAAGAAAGAAGAAAAAGTGAGCTAGGAATTAATAAAACCCTTTTCTAGCCTCAAAAATAAATTAAACAACACTGGGTGTGATAGGGTGAAGGAGACATGCCACTGGAGATTGTCCAACTTGCTGCGTCTGTCTCCATAAAGCTTTGTACCGCCCTAAAGGAGTGTTTGCTACTTATACTGTTTAGTTAGAGCTTGATTTTGCTTGTCCCACTTTTTGGGTATCATTAAGAATGCTAAACAAAAATGCTTTTCGGGAATATTATTCAAAACTATGAATTATCTCAGAAATTTTATTTTTGTTTACTCACATTAAAACTTATCGTTTTAAAAATATTTTTAATTTTTATTTATTTGCTTGAGAGAGGGAAAGAGGCTGGGAGAGAGACAGAGAGAGATAGAGAGAGAAAGAGAAACAATGGGTGTGCCAGAGCTTCCAGCCACTGCAAACAAACTCTAGATGCATGTGCTCCCTTGTGCATCTGGCTTACGTGGGTCCTGGGGAATTGAACCTGGGTCCTTTGGCTTTGTAGGCAAGTGCCTGAACTGCTAAGTCATGTCTCCAGCCCAAAACTTATCTTTTTAAAAAAATGTCATGAAAGAGAGATCTCCTACTAGCAAAACAAGAAGTACAGTGAGGGGATGAGTGAGGATAATGTGATCAAAAACCATTACACGCATGTACAAAATTATAAAATAATTAATTTTTAATCTTTTTTTTTCTTTTTCAGGCTCGGATATCCTGTGGTAGATTGGTTAAGTCCTTATTCTAATCCCCACTGTGTTTGCTGCAACTTGTGGTTAGGAACTCTTATTTGAGACATATTTGGGCAATTACCCAAGACTCTCAGATTTGACGGTTAATTGGTACTTGTGTCCTCCACTGAACAATGTTTCAAAGACTTTGTATTTCTCTCTCATCATTGCTCTCATGAAAGCTTTTGCTAGGTCTGTTTCTGTAAAGTGATATAGTGATTGCCTGATAAACTAGCCCATAAAAGAGCAAAAAGAAAGTAAAAACAAAGAAACTGATTTCAACTTCTTAATATATATTTCCATCTATAGTATTTTTTATTCAAATAAAAATTCTTCAAGGACTGAAGAAATGGCTCAGCTAAATGCACTTGTTTGCAATGCCTGATAGCCTGTATCTGATTCTGCTGTACCTCCTTAAAGCCAACTACACAAAGGGGTGTATGTGTCTGGAGTTCATTTTCAGAGACCATGGTGTGTCCATTCTCTCTGCTTCTTCTCAAATAAATAAATAAGATTTTTTTAATTAAAAATAAAGAAGAATTCTTTACTAATCACTTCTGGAACCATACTCATGTTTCTGAAATATTCTTAAGTATAAGTTTTGCACAATCCACCTTGACTCTTTGAATCTGAAATCTGTATCTGTTGGTTTATTTTATTATACATTAATTTTATTCTCCATAATTGTTCAAAGGCTTCACATATGAGCCAGTGGTCTTACCTGGCATCCACTTAGAACTTTTTTAGGGGGAGGGTTCTCAAAAACAATTGAATGCATAATATTTTTCTCATATTTTGGGCTTCTAGCCTTCTTTGCCAATACTTTGCTTTTGACTAACTGAAGATTACACTAGTGGATGAAAAAAGCTACCAGGAGTTAAGTTGTTCTATCATTTTCATGACTAATATGCATTCATCACTCACATGAATAAACTTCTTCAAACATTCAGGATAAAACAAATGATATCTTATCATGATTAAGAATATACTCGAAGCCCAGCTAGGATTTGAGACCTGGTTCTGTCAATTATTAGTGGTCTGACCTCTTTGAACCTTCATATTGTATGTAATAACAGTTTTGATTTCATAGCACTGTTGTGGTGGTTTCATGAGATAATGCCCCAAATGTACTTAGCATACAACTAGGTACACTGTGATTGCTCAGAAATGGCAACTAGTCCAGATAATAAATAAGAGCAGGAGACTTTAATACATCAATCATAAATTTATAAAGGTCCTCCAAACTAAAAATCAGCAAAGATACTTCAGAGCTAAATTATACCACAGACTGGGATTTAGCAGATTCTCTATAGAACACCCCATCCAAGAGAAAGGAAATATGCATTCTTCTTGGCAGTACACAGAAGCTTCTCCAAAATTGACCATATAATCATCCAAAAAACAAAAATATACAAAACAATGATATAATTCCTTTATTCTATCAGACTACAGTTGAATAAATCTAGAAATCAATAGCAAGAGGAACATTAGTGACTGAACAAATACTTAGAGGCTGAACAATATTATTTGAAATAACAGTGAGTCATTGAAGAAGTCAGGGAGGAAATTAAAACTTTCTGGATATGAATGAAAATGAGATCCTCTGAGATATGGTTAAGGCAGTCCCATGAGGAATGTTTATGAGCATAATTGCACATATTAAAAATTCTGTGAGATTTCAAATAAATAATTATAGCTTAATGTGTTAGAAAAACAGAAAGATGTCAATGCCAAGCACAGTGTATACCTTTAAAAATTAAGACTAATGGGCTGGAGAGATGGCTTAGCGATTAAGGCACCTCCCCACTAAGCTTAAGAACCCCTATTATATTCTCCAGGTCCCACGTTTAGCCAGATGCAAGGTGATGCAGCGGTGCAATGCCACACTTGCCCACAAGGGGGAGCATGCTTATGGAGAAGCTGCTGGCTTGCCCATTCTTTCTCTCTCTTTCTCTCTCTCCAAAAAATAAAATAATAATAATAATAATAATAAAATAAAAAGATTAAGGCAGACAAATTAATGACATTGAGATTAAAAGGACTATGCTCTGAATCAAACAAAGAGTCCTTTCAAAAAGTTAACAAGATTGACAAATCTTCAGGCAAACTAAACAAAAGAAAGAGAAGACTCAAGTAAATAAAATTGGATTTGAAAAAGGAGTTATTACAACAGAATCTGATGAAATTCAGGTCACTAGGAAATACAATGAAAGCTTAATGAAAGCTGAAAAGTTTGAAAATCTACATGAAGTAGATATTTTTCTAAATGCATATGACCTACCAAAATTAAAGCCAGAAGATATAAATAATTTAAACAGATCCACAATGAGCAATGAGAATGAAACAGTAATGAAGTTTCTCCACAAAAATCCAGAACCAGATGGAGTCACTGCCAAATTCTATCACAGTATTATGGAAGATCCAATACCAACGCTTCTCAAACTGATCCACCAATTCTATTTAAAAAAAGGAACACTATAAAACTCATTATATGAAACTAGTATTATCTTGCTACCAAAACTGGACAAAGATGCAACAAAAAAAGAAAAATATAGATTAATTTTCCTTATGAATGTAGATGCAAAACTTCTCAACAAAATATTTGCAAACCAAATTCAAGAATGCATTGGGAAGTTTTTACATAATGACCAAGTAGGTTTTTATCCCAATGATGCAAGGTTGGCTGAGCATATGCAAGTAAATAAGCATAATTCACCATATAAATAAGCAGAAAGACAGAAATCACGTGATCATCTCTATGGATAGAGTGAAGACATTTGACAAAGTCAACATGTCTTCAGGATGAAAGTTCTGGAGAAACTAGGAAATAGTTGGAGCATGCCTCAAAATAAGAAAGGCTATTGACAAATCTATAGCCAACATTATTCTGAGTGGGGAAAAACTGAAAACATTTCCTCTTAAATCTGGATCAAAGCAAAAGTGCTCACTGTCTCCACTTTTATTCAAAATAGTACAGGGGCCTGGAGAGATGGTTTAGTGGTTAAGGTGTTTGTCTGCAAAGCCAAAAGACCCGGATTCAACTCCCTAGGACCCATGTAAGCCAGATGCACAAGGTGGTACATGCATCTGGAGTTCGTTTGCAGTGGCTGGAGGCCCTGGCGCACCCATTTTTTTCTATCTCTCTCTACCTGTCTATTTATGTATCTCTCTCTCTCAAACAAATAAATAAAAATAAAATATTTTTTTAAATTAAAAAAAATATTTTTTAAGGTTTCAGCTGGAGTAATAAGCCAAGACAAGGACATAAAAGGATAAGAATCAGAAAAGAAGAGATGAAAATATTCTTTTTGGAGATGATGTGATTATATATTTAATGACCCTATAGACTCAACCAGAAAACTCTTGGATTTAATAAATACTTTCCGCAAAGTTTCAGGATACAAAATTAACATACAAAAAAATTAGGATCATTCGTTATTCCAACAATGGGTTTTCTGAGAAAGAAATTAGGGAGACTAATACACACCCCCAAATAAAATACGTAGGAATGACCCTCACTGAGGATGTGAAAGAACTCTAGGGGGAAAAATTTAGACACTGGAAAAAGAAATAAAAGAAGATGCCAGAAGTTAGAGAGACCTCCTCTGCTCTTGGATTGGAAGACTCGATATTGTGAAAATGGCTACTTTACCAAAAGTAAAGTACAGTTTAAAAATTTCCTACCCAAGTTACAAAGACAATTTTTTCAGCACTAGAAAAAAATCCAACAATTCACCTTGAAACAAAAATACTACTCATAGCTAACCCCAACCCAAATAGAAAGAACACTGTTGGGGGTTATAACACTTCCTGATATACAATGATTCTACAGGGCCACACAGGCAAAGACATCATGGTATAGTTCACAAAAGAGACACACAGACAAGTGGAATGACATAGCCGACTCAGGCATAAACCCACATAGCTGTGGTCACCAATTTTCAACAGACATTAAAAATGAATGATATAAAAAAGATAGCCTATTACATGGAGGGAGCTGTCAAAACTGAATATCTACCTGCAGAGGGATGAAATGAGACCCATAGTTCTCACCCTGAACAAAAATTAATTCAAAATAGATCAATGATCTTTATTTAAAGCCAGAAATGCTGAAAATATACATCGCAAATGTTAAGCATAGGTAAGAACTTTCTGAAGAGGACTCAATAACATAGGAAATCACTCCCGAATCAAGAAATGAGACATGAAATTTAAAAAAAAAATCTATATGGGGCTAGGAACATTGTTTAGCAGTTAAGGAGTTTGCCTGTGAAGCCTGAAGACTCCAATTTGATTCCCCAGGACCCACTTAAGCCAGATGCAGAAGGGGCACATGTGTCTGCAGTTTGTTTGCAGTGGCTGGAGGCCCTGGAGCACCCATTCTCTCTCTCTCCCTCTGTCTCTTTCTCTCTCTCTCAAATAAATATATATATATAATTCTTTACAGAAAGAAAACTATTAAATGAAACAGCTATACCACTTTGGGCATATACCCAAAGGGCTCTATATTGTACCATAGAGAAACTGCTACATCCATGTCCATGGCTGCTTTATTCACAATAGTCTGGAAGTTGAAGCAACGTAAATGTCCATCAAGTGATAGTTACATGATGAAAATGTACACATACACAGTGGGGTTTTTACTGAACTGGAAAAAAATAGAAGTCATGAAATTTTCAGGAATGTGAGAAGAATTAGAAAAAACTTATAATAAGTGAAGGAACCCAAGCCCATAAAAACAAAAATTGCATGTTTTCTCTCACATGTTCTCTCATAATGTTTGTATGTATGTAAATAAGGACGTGTGAAACTGAGTATGTGCTACGATTTGAGATAGGAGACCACAAAGTGGGAACAATAAGTGACTAGGAGGGGGGAGACATAAAGAAACATGTACTATGATAACAAAAAGGAGGGGATGGAGGGATGGCTTAGCGGTTAGGCATTTGCCTGCAAAGCCAAAGGACCCAGGTCCAATTCCCCAGGCCCCACATTAGCCAGATGCACAAGGGGCACACACATCTGGAGTTCATTTGTGGCTGGAGGTCCTCATGCATTCATTCTCTCTCTCTCTCTCTCTCCCCCCTTTTCTCTGTTAAATAAATAAATAAAAATGAAAACATTTAAAAAGGAGATTGGCCGGGCTGGTGGCCCCGCTTTTAATCCCAGCACTCGGGAGGCAGAGGTAGGAGGATAAATGAGAAATAATTCCAGGTCAGCCTGGACTAAAAAACCCTGAAAAAAACATTTAAAAAAAAAAAAAAAAAGAGATTAAACTGAGTGAGAGAGGAAGGGGGATAGAAAGGACAATGAATACAAAAATATGTTTGAAATCACCATAATGACGCCCGATTTTTTATGCTAAGATAGATTTTAAAATAAACATAAAACATTACAGCTAAACTATCTTGATTTCTTAAAATAGATGCACAATTTTAGAACGAAGACAGTTAAAGTTTGAGGGTATGTTCCACACAAACAGTAGCAATGCAATTCTAGGATATTAAGTAATCTCCAAGGACTAGATTCTTGTTTGTGTGTGACACTGTACACTGGCTGCTTTTGTGCGACACTTGCTGTTGGATTCTGCTGAAGTAGTTTAAACACATACATGACAATGCATGGCTAGAGCAATTTAGAGGATGTGTGGGCATGAAAAGCCAAAACTTTAATCAAACTTCTTGGAGTTATGAACTCTGGTTTCTGTATCTGTAAAGTATTGAAATTTCCTTTCTTTTCCTTTCCTTTCCTTTCCTTTCCTTTCCTTTCCTTTCCTTTCCTTTCCTTTCCTTTCCTTTCCTTTCCTTTCCTTTCCTCTCCTCACCTCTTCTCTTTTCTCTTTTCCTTTCCTTTCCTTCCTCCCTGCTTCCCTCTCTCCCTTTCTCCTTCCCTCTCTCCCTCCTCCACCTCTTTCTTTTTATTTTCTGAATCTTACCTCAGATGCCCTTTAGCGTTTTTATATCCCCAGCACTACCCTTTGAGACATTCATTTCTCCCCTCCCACTTATTCTATCCCCTCCCTTTGTAAACATGAACTGTGGATTGTAGCCTGTATCTAAATGGGCTCTCGTTTTGTTGAGAATATATAAAGCCATTAATCTCTGGGGCCATGAGGTCATCTGTAACCCACTGTATTAAAAGCCATGCTGTGTATTTTGTCCCTCTTTAGATCAAATTAAAAGCCCAGCCACTTACACTGGAAAAACAAAAACAAAAGCAAAAACAAAACATTGAAGTGTTTTTCTTGCTTGGATGGCTGAATTGTCTGACTTTTTAGGTAAATGATGAAAATCGTGTTGTCATAATTACATATGAGTAGCGAAGTTCACTGCAGCACTACTTGAAATGGTCAAATGTTGAAAACATACTAAATGTTTATCAAATGGATGAAGGCTAAATAAATTATGTTGCAATGATAAAGTGGAATACTAGGTAAACATAGAAATAAATAAAGCAAATCTGTATGTAGAAACATTTTTTCCCCGTAACAGATTGTTAGGTGACAAAAATTCAAACTGCAGAACCTTCCTGTATAGTGTGATCCTGTTTTATGTACAGAAACATGTGGATACAAGCCCAAAGGTTTATGGAAGTCTATTACAGAACTGCTCATAAGATGTGACCCTTGATCAGTGGGAGGTGATAAGTCACGAGAGGACAGAGACTTTCCCTTTATTTACCATACCTCTACAAGGTTCGAATGACTCACAGCAAGAATTCTTGTGATCATTAAAAATAGACTTTATCAAACACTTTTTATTCACATTTGCTGCCAGTTACTCAGTGATTAATTTTAAAATTATTTTTAAAACTCAATGATTTGTTCTTAAAAATAAAATTAAAAAAAATGAGAATATTGGGCTGTAGAGATGGCTTAGGGCTTAAGGCATTTGTCTGTGAAACCTAAAGACCCAGCTTCAATTCCCCATTACCCATGTAAGCCAGATGCCCAAGGTGGCACATGAGTGTGGAGTTCATTTGCATTGGCTGGAGGTCTTGGCATGCCCATTCTCTCTCTCTCAAATAAATAAATAAAATAATATTTTTTTTAAAAAAGAGAATATGCTACCATAAAATATAATATAATCCTGGCATCCAATGATAAAATTTAGTGTAATGGCCTTATAATGATAGATTCAATTTGATTCAGTTTCTGATTTAAGAAACAAGATTAAAATATAAACTTAATAGTTTTAAAACTAATGTTATAAATTTATAGAAAATAGTTTTAGGAATAAGAGAACAAACCTGTGTTACATAATTTCTGTTTTGAAGGTTTAAAAAGATATTTATGTAAAATTGCTCAGAAGACCGTCAGATAAAATCCAAAGACTGTGTATGAAATAACTGAAGGGATAACAGATGAGAAAAAAAAATTACACAGCAAATCAATGTAATGCTTACACATGTTTTTTTTTTTAATTAAAAAAATTATTTATTTCCTAGAAGAGAGACGAGATGCATGTACCACTTTGTGTATCTGGATTTATGTGGGTTCTGGGGAACAGAACCTGGGTGATTAGGCTTTGCAGGCAAGCACCTTAACCACTGAGCCATCCTCTAGGCCCTGTTGTTGATATTTTAATAAAGTTAAGCATAGAGTAACTAAGGACACAGGATAGTGTGTGTGCCTCACACACACATACATACTTGTGTGTACATGATGTAGGAAAAAATAAAAGATGCTTACAGGGAGAAGGAGGAAGAAAAAATGAAGAGGAAGAAAGGGAAGGAGTGGTACAAGGAAGGGTAGATGGAATTTGGGAGGGGAGAGCAAGGGGTCTTGAGTGACACACAGAGAGAATGGTCTGGTCAGTGAGTTTGCTTCTCCTTGCTCCTGCACTGGGGTTTGGTTTTAAGATTAGAGAAGGTGTCAAAACCTTGAGGAAAGGTGGAACTGAAAATATTTAATTATATATGTATGTTTAATTGAAAAGAAGATAATGGGGAAAATATCTTCCATTTCATAGTCTAAAAGAATCAGAGCAGTGGGAGCAGGCTCTGGGATTTTCAAATCCAAACTTCCATCCATTAAAAAAAATCATTCCAGGGCTGGAGAGATGGCTTAGCGGTTAAGGCGCCTGCCTCCTAAGCCTAAGAACACCAGTTCCAATCTCCAGGTCCCCCGTTTAGCCAGATGCAATGTGACACAAGGGCACAATGCTGCAATTGACCACAAGGGGGCGCACACATCTGGATTTTGTTTGCAGCAGCTGAGACACTGCTGGCACGCCGGTCTCTGTCTTCCTCTTCCCCACCCCTCTCTCTGTCTCTCTCTCCAAAAAAAAATAATAAAAAGTTTTTTAAAAAAATCATTCCATAATGTTTGTGGCCATTATAATTCTGTTTAAGAGTTTCTGACAAGATGAAGATCATTTCCTTATTTGTTGACAGAATGTTCCAGAGCACGAGCTTTTACTACATTAAAAACTACTGTATAATTCCAATCCCTGCACAATGGACTCCGGTACTTTTATTTTTTATTTATTTTTTATTATTTTTGCTCATCTTCATGATGAGGCAGCCAAGATCAGAGGCCAACTTTCTTGTGAATCTCACAGGAATATTTGATCTCCAGTTCTCTGCTTCACTTTGTCATGGATGTGGTAAACTCAATAGAGGTTTTGGAGTGATTGAACCTGGCTGTGCATATTGACTAGCTTTTTCATGTTGGGTGATCATGGATTGATGAAATTAAAGATGAGCTAAAAACAGGTCTATGGAGAATTTCAGGTATTGATTGATATAATGCCTTAGAAATGGCTATATTCATACTTGATAATTTTGATTCTTGCTTTACCCTTGAGGGCCAGAGAGATGGCTTAGTGGTTAAGGTGCTTGCCTGCAAAGCCAAAAGACCTTGGTTCTATTCCCCAGGACCCACTTAAGCTAGATGCACAAGGTGGCTCATGAGTCTGGAGTTCATTTGCAGTGAAAAGAGGCCCTGGCACACCCATTCGCTCTCTCTCTCTCCCTTTTTCTCTCTCACTCTCATAAATAAGTAAATAAATAAAAAACACTATTTGATGGGCCGGAGAGATGGCTCAGTGGGAAAGGAGCCTGCCTGCCAAGCCTGAGTATGCCTGTTCGATTCTCCAGGTCCCAAGTTTAGCCAGATGTAAAGTGACCCAAGGGTGCAATGCTGCACTTGCCCACAAGGTAGCACACACATCTGGAGTTCATTCACAGCAGCTGAGAGGCTGCTGGTGCACCCATTCTCTCTCTCTCACTCAAAACAAAAAACAAAAAAAAAAAAAAAAACAGTATTTGAAATATGGCTTAACATGAAACAAAAGTACATACTTCTTAGATACAGGAAAACATTAAAAATATAGAGTCAATGACTGGCATTAACTGGGTACATTTTGTTCAAAGTTGTTTGCATAAATTTTCTTGGATCTAAAAAAGACCAGATTATATTGGAAAAAATGGTTCTGTGAATACAGCACTTGCCACACAAGCATGGGCACCTGGGTTTGCATATCCAGTAGCTATTTAAGTGTCCAGAATGCCCACCTGTAATCCCTGACCATGGAAGGTGGATATGAGCTCTTTGGGGCAAGTTACCTAGCTAGAATACCCAAAATGGCAAGCTCTGGGTTTAAGTGCCTGCCTTGGTAAATATGGTGGAAAGGGATCAAGGGAGACACAAAAAGTCAACCTCTGGTGTACAAACACACACACACACACATACACACACATGCAGGCACACCAGACACATATACATACAAAAGTGATTATGTCAGCTGAGCATGGTGGTGCACACCTTTAATCCCAACACTTGGAAGGCTGAGTTAGGAGGATCACTGTGAGTTCAAGGTCCACCTGAGACTATATAGTGAATTCTAGCTCAGCCTGGGTTAGAACAAGAAGCAAGAACCTATCTCATAAAACACCATATATATATATTTGGCTAAAATATATCCTGGTGAAGCCTTTGCCTTGCTTTTTTGAACCCTCCTTCCTCTGATCAAAGTATGAAGAGACTCTAATTCATCTTTGCATCCAGAGCACACAGCATGGCTGGCTGCCATACAACAGGTATCATCACATATTTATTATTTTAAGTGTGTTCTATTAGGTAATTTATACTCTCAAAAAACATTAGAAAGAATAACTAGTTAGCCCATACTGGAACCAAGTGATAAAACATATAAATTATGATTTCAGGTCAGGAACCTGGAGATGGTCAGCTTCAGACTTGCCTAAGTTCAAAAGTAACATTATTAACAAAATGAAGCTTTTTTATAATTATTTTTTAATTGACAGCTTCCATCCTTACAGACAATAAGTCATGATAGTTCCCTCCCCTCCCACACTTTCCCCTTTACAAATCCACACTCCTTCATATCGCCTCCCTCTCTCCATTGGTCGGTCTCTCTTTTGTTTTATTTTATGTTTTAAATATTATTTATTTTTCAAATTTATTTATTTTCAAATTTATTAGTTATGGACAGATGTGGAGCATCATCCAAGATATGATGATCCCTCTTCCTCAAGGAATCTCCAGAGAAGCGCCTCAGAATTCAGCATGGAATATCAAATCCACTCAAGCAAATAAAGGAATTCCAGTCTGACCACAAAGGGATTATAATACAGTCCCAGGTGTGTTAAAATAAAATAATCAAACATAGCTCAGACACCTCAAGAGGATAATAGAAGGAAGAAAAGCCCTTGAAGTTGAGAAGTAATTTGGAGACAAAACTATAATAAATAGATAAAGAATCTGTAGTATGTGACAGATGAAAGTAAAGTAGAATAGAACAGTGAGAAGTGACAGAGAAGAAGGGACTTACCATTTTTGAGGACGCAACATACATATGGAGTGGAGCATCAAGAATGCACTCTGTAGCCCATGAAAGCTCCTGGAAATTCTCCAGGTATACAGCACTACCTTGAGCATGGAATTTACATGGAGAGGCCAGGCCTCTGAGATACACTCTATACCCAGGTTCACATTCATACACAGCTTGTCCTCGAAGCTTCCAAAGGGTGATGATGAATGAGAAAGGAAGGCTGGATATAAATAGCCATGTTAATAGCGCTCATTGCATTAAAAATACATTTAGCTCCACATTCAAAACCAAAGGAAACTATGTTGGCAGGAAAGAAAAATCTGTAAACTTGGGAATTTTGGCAGCTTCAAGAGAAAAATGGCACAAATGAACTTTCTATGAATTTTCACATGACCAGAATGGGCACTGTACCCTTTGTGGAGACTCTGCAAAATGACTTCTCTGCTTAGCAATTTTTAACCTTCTCATAGACCAAGTAAAGTTTCTAATTCTTAAAAAGTTAAAAAAAAAAAAAAAACATAAGAAGAGGAGATAAATGAAGGATGTTAGTAAGTTTAGGGATAATTACTACTTTTTCATATTAAAAGATTTTAAGATTATCCAGATGTTTGCATGGTTCCCCAGAGAAAAGTGAAGGCCATTTCCTGCCAGGATGGAATGAATTATATAGTGTATATGTAACATTTATTCTGTCATTTAAAAGTAATCCCACAAGTTGATCCAATAACAATGAAATGTTGTTAATTCTTGGAAGATGGGAAAAGTCACCTGGGGCCTTTTGTCATTAGTTTATTCAACACTGAAGACTCCATTCACAGCTCACCTGACTTCTCTGTATGTCCCATTCATGTCCCCCTGGGGAACTTTATCTAGATGGGACTTCATTTCCCTAGTCCAACCTGTCTACCAGGACAAGGTACAGAGTTTGGCTCAGACATAAACTGGGACACTACATTCGAGTCAGAAGAAAAAAATATACACAACATTAGAAGAATGAAATTCAATATTCATCCCAATTCAACTTGAGAGTGAAATTTTGAAAGACTGCTTCCAACAACATCCATGGAATGGATTTAACAAGCAACACATGACCCTTGCTTCCCTCCTCACCTCATTAGATTTTAATAAGGTGATAATAGGACGAAAGGATTGTGCCACATTTGGAAGCAGCATAAAGTCTCCAAAATCCCCGCCTTGGTAAGAACTGGAATTGAAGGGAACAAGGAGACCGAAGCATCACAAGAGGTTTATTAGCGAGAGTGAAATCCCATGGACTTATCACATGTGTGATGCAAATTTCACATTCACACAGGTTGCTAGTTCTAGCTTTATATATCCATTCTCCTAATTTATAATGTAATAAATCAGTCAAAAAATCAATGTTAAAACTTCAATGGTGTTTGGGCTGGAGAGATGGCTTAGTAGTTAAGATGCTTGCCTGCAAAGCCTAAGGACCCAAGTTCAATTCCCCAGTAAGCTAGATGCATGGGGTGGCACATGCCTCTGCAGTTCCTTTGCAATGGCTGGAGGTCCTGGAGTGCCCATTCTCTCTCTCTCTCTTCAATAAAAAAATATTCTAAAAAATTTAAAGAAAAAATAAGATGATGTTCAACTCAGTGCCAATATTTGGACCAGTCTCAGAAGGCAAAGTGACCCACTAGTCTCACTTCGCTCTGTTACCATTTAACTGAACTACTCCATGCGAAGTGGCATGTGCCCAGTTCTGTACATGCTGTGTTGTGCACAGTAATACCTGTTGAAAGACTGATGTGACTGGAGAGACCTGGGTGACGGAAAGGATGTGGACTTCCGTAGGTGGGGAGTGGGGTGGGAAATAAGTGGCTCAGGTGAGAATGGGAAAGAGATTTATGGACTGTTTTCCTCTTACCGTGAGACTGGCTTTTTTTTTTTTTTTTTTTTTTTTTTTTGCTGCTGTTATATAAATAGTCACAACAACATTTGGCACTTCTGAAAATTCCATGCAACAAGTATGCCACCCATATTTGAAGACAAGAAGAGGGCTTGGGACATAGGCAAGTGGTAGAATGCTTATCTAACCTGAGTTTTATCCCCCAGTAATGCCAAGAATAAAATAAGAGAGAAGGTAACTTGTTGGTTCTGGGCACAGCTGTCTTTGACATGAAAAATGAAGTTCTTTCTCATAACAGATAGGATTGCCCTCAAAGAGATTCGTTCAAGCAGAGTGAAAAGAAGTTAATAAAATAATAGAGAGAAAATTACTGGAAATACCTGTGATCCATATATCCACTTCTCAGTGGACCATAGTATCTGGTCCCAAAAGCTGAGTAAGTTTCCCTCTTGGACTCCACTTTGAGATTTAGTCAGGATGGGGGCAGTATGACAAAGGTAAGAAGAGAAACACACCTAATTTACAAGTGTCGAAAGTAATGGAAACTAGTTCACATTAATGGCAAAGTGGGGGTATCACAGTATATTTTCAGGATCTCACCGTTGTTATTGATGTCACTAGTAGCAGTGAAACCTTCACCTCAGCTTCAGTCACCTTTGAAACACATAGAAATAATAGTTTTTCTTTCTTTCTTTCTTTCTTTCTTTCTTTCTTTCTTTCTTTCTTTTTTTTTTTTTTTTTTTTGTTTTTTGAGGTAGGGTTTCACTCTGGTCCAGGCTGACCTGGACTTCACTATGTAGTCTCAGGGTGGTCTCGAACACATGGTGATCCTCCTACCTCTGCCTCCCGAGTGCTGGGATTAAAGGCATGTGCCACCATGCCCAGCTTGAAATAATATTTTTTCTTATTCATAAGTAATATAATTAAGCATGAGCTTGGAAAATTATACTAATGAAACTCCAAGGAATGTATGTGTGTACCTTCACATATGCACAAGAAATTCAGAAAAATGGGGGCTAGGGAGATGGATGATTGGCTAAAGGGGCTTGCTCACAAAGCCTGTCATCCTGGCTTTGATTCCCCAGTATCTAAACACTAGACACACAAAGTGGTACAAGAATCTGGAGTTTCTTTGAAGTGGCAAGAGGCCTTAGCATGCCCATGCCTTCTTTTCTCTCTCTCTCTCTCTCTCTCTCTCTCTCTCTCTCTCTTATTTTCTCTCTCTCTCTCTCTCAAATTAATAAAAGTAAAAAACTGAAAACAAAAAAGAAAAACGTCACGAATGGTACATAGAGCGGGCTGAAATCAAAAGCCTCTTTACTTACGTTTGTGTAGTTCCTGACTTTCTACATGGAGGTTAGCTCCTGGAAAACACAAAGAGCCAAACCCAAGCCTTCCCTGGTTAGCTTGGTATTGACCTACTTTAAAAGCAGTCCCTTCTAAATATAGTCCATGGCAGTTATAAATTTTTCAGACTGAATAGAGTGATAGAATGATTGCCCAGCGCCTGATCCTACCGCCCCTCATTTCCCAGGAACTGGGATCTCAGTACTCCCACCCCTTCCTCTGTGGCCCTGATGTGATGTTTCCCTGTCCCTCGCCTCACTTAGGAGGACCCTTGTCACTGAGCCCCAAGGTCAGGGGGCACCAAAATTCCGGGCACCCTACAAGAAAATACTATGATGCCAAACACAGTTACAACATTACTAAAAATTGGAAATTGCTTTTATATATTTATGGAACTCAGCAGCACTATCTTTTATTGGTTCTGAATCTCTGTCCCGAGATCCATCTATGCAATATTAATTTATATTATAACTCTAAAATATACATGGAGAGTTTATTTATAGATTTTAAAATAATTTCTTAGGAAATGATTTAATTATAAGGAAGAAAGGATCTTACTTCTGATTTTCATGCAAATATGTGGTAGATTGAGTTATGTTTGCTATGCGGATTATAAGACAAAATAACATTTTTAACTAGCTATAACTTTAGAATATTCATGTAATATTCTATATTCCACAGATCAGTTCTAATCTTATTCCATGCTTCACTAAAATCAAAAGATTTGCATATACATATTTATATGTAAATGACCAAAGATAGATGGAAATATTATATCTTTAACTTAATTCTTAAGTCACTGAAAAAGTAAGTACTCTGCAGGGCCTAATTGAATCCTGAAAATTGGGTTCCTGCTATGTGAAATCACTTACTCATGGTCTATTAAGCATAATATCCCTAGGATGGCACTCATTGGATGTTAGTGTAATGCGGCCAAATACTTTACAGGACGGAAGCTCATACATAGTCTCCTTTGTAGTCACATCTACAGATTTCATCATGGTGACTCATTTTGGCACTTGGCAGCTATAATAAGTAACTCCATGGGGATCCTAATGTAATTCAGTAATAATTAAAGTCCACTAAGGGGAAAAAAAATTCCTGGAAATGTCTGAATACAAAGGTTGGTTTAAAAGAAACAACTGTGATATAACATTGCAGAGAATGCATGTGTGTAGAACGTGTTAGAAGACAAAAGGAACGATATTACCTGAAAGCTCTTTGCAGAAGTTTGATTAGTTGATTTGCCCTTGGCAAACAATAGTGGGGACAGCTACCACTTATTGACCAGTTGTGTGTCTAAAAAAGTGCTTTGTATATTTATTTTATTGGATATCTGGAACAACTATTAGATAAAGGTAGCATCGTGCTTATTTTATGCAGTTCAGGAAAAGTTTAAGAGTATGTTTTTAAAAGCACACACACACACACACACACACACTTTGTAGGTCTGTCCACCAAAACTGGAAGACCATCATTTACTACTATAAATCAACTTTTCTGGGCTGGAGAGATGTCTTAGCAGTTAAGGTGCCTGCCTGCTAAGCCTAAGAACCCAGTTCCAATCTCCAGGTCTCAAGTTTAGCCAAATGCAAAGTGACGCAAGGGCCAAGGGAGCACTTGACCACAAGGGGGCACACACATCTGGATTTCATTCACAGCAGCTGAGAGACTGCTGGTGCGCCCATCTCTATCTGTCTCCTTCTCCCTATCTGACTCTCTGTCTCTCTCTCCAAAAATAAATAAAATAATAAAAATCAACTTTTCTTTGCAAGGTTGGATGAGGGCTGAGAGGGGAGGATAGAGGGCTTGTCTGGGAGACTGGAGCATTGACGTAGTGTTGGATGAAGACAGAGACAAAACTCAAGGATGGAGACCAGTGTCACCACTTGTGAATCATTTGTGTCTTGCCAGCATCTGAGTACTTGACACACTGGCTTCAGAGATGTTTAAGATTTTCCAGGTCTGAACATGAGAACAAATTTTAGCTACAGAAAGAAAGACAGAATTTGAACAACTTGGTAGAGAGATGAAGTGTGGAAGTCAGCTGGTAGACCTTTCCTGATTATAAAGAAGGCAGAATAGAGATAGACAATAGCGTAATAAAGTAAAAGTGGAATACTCCAATGACCACAAGACCTTGTACAAATTATTAAATCTGGATCTTAATTCCTCATCCTAATGCACAGGTTGATAATTCCATATATCCATCCTCTCAACCATCCACATTTCCATCATTCCAGCCATTCATCTAACTATTTAGAAGGCATTTGTACAGATGAATAAATTAACGCCTACATAATGTTTAGTAGCATGTACCTGAAACAAAGAAAGCCTGAACAATATTCTTTTCATAATAATGTAATATTCACTGTACCTCTGTGAAGATGTCCAGATGGAACTGGTACCACAGAATCCTATGTCTTGGAAGACAGACTAAAAGTTTGAATCCTCAACAGGACCTTAAGGGGGGCACCTGAATCAAAGGGCCTTGGAGAGAGTGAGATGAAGCCTAACCTTAAATGTCTCCTTCTTCCTCCTCTTCTTCTTCTTCTTCTTCTTCTTCTTCTTCTTCTTCTTCTTCTTCTTCTTCTTCTTCTTCTTCTTCTTCTATTTTCTTTATTTTGCCTTGGAGCTGGCCTGAAACTCCCAGTGCCAGGATGTGGTTAACACCGACAATAAGCTGTTGATCCTTGAGACCTATAAGATTTCCCCAAACAAGACAGACTTCTGTTAGAGTACTTGATGACCCACCAGAGGTTAATGGTAAGACCCTATTGCTGAAGACACCATATGTGTTGGTATGGAACATGAAAAGACCTGGCTGGAATCTGGGAGAGAGCCAGTCCCCAGACAGTTAGCTCACCTAGTGCTATAAGGTGGCACATGAGTTGCTGGGGGAAAGTGGCCAAGATCTGCCCTAGCAACTCTAGGTCTTAGCTACTCAGAAGCAAACAACCCGATGTGATGCTCACACAAGTGCAATAGTGGCACACAACCATGGTGGGTAACCAACTGCTCTTGGATTGGCTAACAGATCCACTCAGTGGAAAGGAAACCATATCTGGAGTCAGAATCATACCCAGATAAGGATTCTGGTTTCCATTGTCAAGCTCTGGAGCTATAAGAGGGTCTACACCCTTTAATTTCTCTCTAAACTAATAATGGTTATCCCATTTAACCTGTGCTGGCTTCACTCTCTGTTGGAGAATCTGTTTCTTGTTTTCAGATGGAAGCGGGACCTGAGGGAGAAACGACCCATCACATTTCACCAGGGCTCCAGCTGAAACCACAGAGGAATTAGGGAAATGAGCAAGAGTGCTGCTTTCTTAGTGAATCTGATATCGGCACAAGGGTAAAGGAGATACACACAGAGAGCACTCAACTCCTACCAAACCAGAGATCCAGAGGTACCTAAGAGCCCATTACTGAAGTAGACTTAAAACATACCCAAGGTGGCTCAGGAAATTTTGCAGCAGAGGGGGCAGAAAAATTGTTAGAGTCACAAGTTGGGACATTATGTACAGAGACATTGCCTCTTCCTCATGACAGATGGCTACCCCCAGAATGCACGACCCGCAATGCCCATGGGGATGACCTGCATCGCTAAGGAGGAGGGTCCCTTTGGAGGGGGTGGGCAGATGAGGGAAAGGATGGTACCAACATGTGCTGTTTACATACTGAGTATGTCCATAAATAATAAAAAAGAAAAAAAAATTAATCATCAGAAGGAATGACACATTTTTTCTAAGAGCACATAACTAATGAATGATGGGAAATTTCTCCTGGGCTCTTCACAGCAATATTGTGTTGATTATTTGAAGACTTCCAACTCCACAATCCCTATGATAAGGAGATGGTTTGCCTGTGTATGTTTTCTATGCTCACCACACCCGGTCATCTTCATGGGGTTACATAGACAGGTAGAAATTACTGACAGTCTCTCTCAAGTTTAGGAGCAAGCTCATACTTCCTGCTTCAGACTTGTGTGTCATGATGGCATGGCTGTATATCTTCCTTGAATTTATTTATTTATTTAGCACATTGCAGGTAGAAAGAAGCTTTGGCATTGGCAAGAAACTGCCTCATTACCAATCCCGTGTGTTACATGAATGCCTCCCTTGGCTTGCCAAGGCATCCGTTGCTGTTGCTTTATTTAGGCAGTTTAGTTTAATTTTTCATTATGACAGGTTTTCGCCTTCGATTCTTTATTTAGAGCACGCTTCTCAAAACCCGTTCATTCTGTAATCCTTCTGAGGGTTTTGCACAACCCTCAGACATACCTTGAACCACGTTGCTTTCAAAATAAAAGCGTGGAAGAATAACTCAGCTGTTGGGAAGAAAGGCAGGTGATTTTCTTACTTTTCTGGACCTTGAGGAAGGGAGGGAAGTGCCAAGCTCTGGGCGAGGTAGAAAAAGAAGGGAGGAGAAGGAAGGTAAACCACATCAGGCCTCCTAGCTCACGAGAAATGTGCAGAGGAAGCGATCTGTGTGACTCGACAAAGTCCCGGCTCAGCAGACGTGAAGAGAGTCAGAACTCTGGCCTGTGACCCTTTCTGTCAGAGTGTCCCTGAGGAACTATGACATCCGTCCTCTGAGAAATAGTGATGTGGAGGCTCCAGCATTTCTCCTTTGTTCCCATTCCCTGCTTCCCATCTCCTAAATGTTCCCTTTCCTACTCCCTTCCCAATCTTCCCCCTGGCCTCATCCTCCTTTTCCTCACTGATCCACTCTTTTTATTTATTTATTTATTTTAGAAGGGAGGGATCCCGTAGTTCTCTCCATTTCTCTTGGATTTCCCAAGCCCCTGATGACTCGGAGAGCTCACCCTGCCCTCTGACACAGAAAGCCTGTCTTTGCAGTCCCCCACTGCCTTCCCGCTCAGTATAAAGGAGTGATCTGATCCCGGGGTTAAACCTCACTGGTGTGCCAAATTTAGCTCCCGGCAAATCTGAGCTGGCCTTTTCTTTAACGTGTACTCTGTCTGAATCTGTACCTGGTTTTCCTGAATTGTTCAACTCGCAGCTGGTTTTTAGTTTAGCTTTTTTTTTTTCCTTTTTAACTTCCCCCTTCAGTTTCAAAATACTTCCTGACTGCAGGGCCTGGGCATAGAGTGATGATATCCTTAGTAAGCAGTTTAACCATCAACTCTCAGCATTGTTTTACTCCTATTTTTTTCTTTCTTCTTTTTTCTTTTTTTTTTTTTCTTTCTTTCTTTCTCTTTCTTTCTTTCTTTTGTTCTTTCTTTTCACTTCTCTCTCTCTCTCTCTCTCTCTCTCTCTCTCTCTTTCTCACTTCCTTTACTCTGGGTGAAAGACTTCTCAAATTTTCCCCAAACAGGCATTTGCTTTGCCGTCACCTAACACTTGTGGGTGGGCTCCTGGGGCTGGCTTTGCACGTCTGTGGCTGGCCCCTTGCCACTGGTTCATTCCAGTGGCCTCCCTGGTGTCCGGTTCTAATCTGGCTCTTCCTAAGGCCATTAGCTTTGTGATCTATCACAGAGATGCATGTCATCACTTCCTTCACAGCTTCCTAGTATAGCCCAAGCGACAGCCTTGTGTTCAGTGACTCTATCTCTTCAAGAATCAACAGTCCATCAACTTTGTCTTTTTTGTGTCTTTATCCGGTTTGGAAATGTTGTTCCTGCTGACTTCCAGACTCTCTGTGGGGAATGGGGCAATTAATGTCTCCGTGAAGAAATCCTTTGTAGCCCAACTCTGTGTCCCTGAGTTCAGATCCCCACACTGGCTCCTGGAAGCCCAGGATACCTATGGTGAGAAGGGAGGTGGAAGGGGGAGAATTTCCTAGACGTTTACAAATGGAGGGAAGTAGTAAACCATAAGAGACTGCCTCAAAACAAGTTGGAAGGCAAGGCTGCAAAATTGCCCTCTAACCTTCAGCTGTGACCTATGGCATGCACATGCCCACACTTACATACTCTGACACACACACTATAAAAGAAATTAAAGAAAACCAGCTTGTGTCCAAGCCACACATTTACGTCTTTCTACTTGGAATTATGGATTTCTTTGTCTTCCACTCTTCCCTGTCATCATACAGTCAAATCCACCTTATCCCTCAGTTCTCCTTCTAAGAAGTCATTTTCCTATTCCCTTGGGAGCAAGACCAAAGTTATTTCCATTTCTACCCTTAAATCAATTTACTCTTTCTTAGGTAAATAAGTGGAGGTTGTGAGAAACTTCTTATTCCTTGCCCCACAGGTAGTCTTTTATCCAGAAGTCTTTTCTCTGTGTTCCTTTCTCTTCCTTTTTCTTCCAAACTTAACCTGTCTAGAAATTACCTTCCTTGTATGCATGTATTAATCTTAGGACTTCATGCAGTACTGCAATCTAGTTTATCTTAACTCATGTATAATTTGCAAACCTGTTTTAACAACAAACTCTAACCAATTCAGTATCAAGTATCTAAATACAAAACTTTAAAATCTGCCTTAAAACAAGAAGAACAAATTATCATCTTATACAGAATTTCCATTCAAGGGCTAGTGCGATGGCTTAGCGGTTAAGGCATTTGTCTGCAAATACAAAGGATTCCGGTTCAATTCTTCAGGCCTCACATAAGCCAGATGCCCAAGGTGGCACATGCACCTGGAGTTTGTTTGCAGTGGCTGGAGGCCCTGGCACACCCATTCTCTCTCTCTCTCACCCTCTTTCTCTCTTAAACAAACAAACAAACAAACAAACAAACAAATAAATAAATAAAATTTAAAATTTAAGAAAAGAATTTCTACTCATTGTCCACTCACTGAGTTATTCTTAAAAATGATCAATATGCTGAGAGTTTTAGTCAACTTGTTTGGCATAAACTATTACCTGGGTGGATGGATGATATTTTCTCTAAAATATCAAACCAATGCATTATCAAGTCTCCCTGGATGTTCTTTAAAAGATTGGCTCAGATAAACAATATACAAACCACTGATTTCCCATTTCCCTCCTGAACGGGTGCAGATTTTCACTTCTGCCCTTACAAGATTGCATTGACTGTGAAGCTTACGCTCTCACCAAGAAGGGATTGCTGCCAAGGGCATTTAATGGGGTCATTACTGTTACTAATCTTCCCATAGTGTGTAAAGTGGTAGCAGAAGGAGGGCAAACTGCGAAGGCTGAATAAACCTAAGAAACATTGAATCTCTTGCATCACATTTCACATGATAGCTGGATTGAAAATGCACAAAGCAAAAAAAGCACCTCCAATAGTTTTTGTTGTTGTTGTTGTTTTTTTCTCTTCTTCTCAGTTCATTTAATATGTCTATGATCACGTCTCTGGTTTTGGGTGTGTGTGGAAAGAGCTGGGGTTTGAAGCCAGATAGATTGAAGTGATAACCTTATACCTGTGTCTAGAGGAATTATTTTACCTCTCTGGACTACAGGTTTTCCTAAATAAAATAAGAATAAAAATTCCAACAGTCTATCAGGATTATGCCAGTGACAATAACACGTGAAACCACTTGAGAGTTTCTGGAAATCAAAAGTATGTATCAATTACTGTAGCTATTATTACTGAGGTGCTTTTTCTTTTATTCACCAACTGATATCTACATTACAAGTTTAGGCATAAGAAGACCTCCTCATTATGATTTCTGAAAGACTGGAAAAGTCAAAAAAGTGCTTGGAAATCCCTTGATCACATGCTAATGCTTTTGATTCCACTCTCAGTTTGTTCAGTGTTAGCTTAAAGTGTAACTCATTGTTAAAGCACCACTGTAAACACCGCCATTGTTAATACCTGTGTCATTCACAGATAACCTTTTGATGAGAGTGGATTTATCAGAAGTTGAAGTTTGTTCTTTTGGAGGGATTTGATGAGACAGGTATAAGGTACTGAGATTCTGGGGATAGTGGGGTGTTAAAGTAGTATTTGGAGGTGGAATTATGGAGAAACTTTGGGGACAGTTGGGGCATGCTTATGCTAGGTGTATTTATTTAAATTTAGCAATGACTTCAACTCCAGCTGTCCATCAGCATAACCTTAGAAACCTTAAAAAAATGCACTCAAGTAGGCCCCTCATTAGGTTCTCATGGTTAGAATTTGCTCCTTTTGAGAAGCCATCTTAATTGTTCACAAGCCCCATAGGGGCCAGAGAAATGGCGTAGAAGTTAAGGCTCTTGCCTGACAAGCCTAAGGACCCAGGTTTCCATTCCCCAGTACCCACATAAAGTCAAATGCACAAAGGGGCACATGTGTCTAGAGTTCATTTGTAGTGACTAGAGGCCCCAGCATGCCCATTCTCTCTATATATCTGTTTCTTTCTCTCTCTCTTAAAATAAATACAGTATTTTTAAAAGCCCCATAGGTGATTCAAATATTTAGTCAAATTTGAACACCAAGTTAACAAAATGAATTAGGAACATTTTTCTCAAGTGCTCCCTACCTTAACAACAGGTCAAACACACAGGTTATTAAAACAGATTTAGTTACTTCTAAGCCCAGCTTCAAAAGATATAAGGGAATAATATGTATTGATTTAATCACAACATTTTGTTGAAGAACCATCTTTTAGTAATAATTCAAAGATTCTAAAATCAGCTCAAAAAATCAATTCAAGATAATTTTCTACTAATTATCCTTATAGTTCTTTTGTTTTGAGATGGTCTCATGATGCAGTCCAGGATGGTCTCAAAGTTGTGATGTTTCTGGCTTAGCCTTCAGAGGCATGTACTGGACCTCTGTGCAATTATGGAACTTTGTGAGTAGAATTTCTTAATTTCAAAGGAAGAGAATCACAGCAGGATCTTCAAGAAAGTCCCTATATAATTAATTTGAATAACTAAGCTGATGATGGCTTTTCAGTATATAATGTGTTCTTGTATGCTTCATGATGATTGGACAAGTTATTACTGGTATTATCATATATATACATAGATATATAAAGACTATGGGCTCTGAACAACTTGCCTAAATCATGAAGATTTAAATGTAGGAGCTGAAGAGATGGCTTTGCAGTTAAGGCATTTGCCTGTGAAATCTAAGGACCCAACTTTGATTCCCCAGGACCCACATAAGCAAGATGCACAAGGTGGCACAAGCATCTGGAGTTTGTTTGTAGTGGATGGATGCCCTGGCGCACCTATTCTCTCTCTCTCCTTCTCTCTCTCTCTCTTTCTCTCTCTGTATGTCTCCATCTCTCTCAAGTAAATGAATTAATTAAATTTAAAAAAGGATATGAATGTAGAGTCAGAACTTGCTCCAGCAATGTCATGTTAAAATATGCATGTTTTCTGCAAGCTCATCGTTGTGAATTTCATTCTGACTTTTAGATTCTTCAGTGATCCTTAAGAAAACTGTGTGTAGTTAACCACTGTCTTTGTAATTGTAGTGCTTTTAAAGATTACATGCAGAGAAAAATCCCAGCACAACAGTGATTATTATTTTTTTTAGTCTCAAACTTTATTTTTGAATATCAAGAATCAGAATGCATTAGTAAAAGGGTGCCCCTAAGTCCTAGCTCAGTTAGGGGTAGCTTTTGTCCTGGAGAACGCTCTAACAGTGCTCTCTATTCTCCCAAAGGACTCTGTTCACATGAGGAAATAGGTAGTCATCTACCTAATGGGGAATTTGGTACATGGTACCAGTCCAATCACATGTTTTTTAAAAATGTTTTATTTGTTGATTGATGTACTTGAGAGAGAAAGAGAGAGAGAAAGACAGAGAATGGGTGCACCAGGGGCTCTAGCCACTGCAAACAAACTCCAGATGCATGTACCACTTTGTGCCTCTGGCTTATGTGGGCCCTGAGGAATGCAACATGTTCCTTAGGCTTTGCAAGCAAGGACCTTAACTGCTGAGCCATCTCTCTAGCCTTATGATCACAATTTAGCTCTTTATTTTTCAGTAAGAAGTTATGAGTTTTCTTTCTACCAATCTTCCAGGGATTTTTTTAATCAGAAGATTTTTCCACTTAAAGGTACAATGATATTTGTACCAGAACATGGTGGCACATTCCTTTAATCCCAGCAGTAGAGGTAGGAGGAGCACTGTGAGTTCAAGGCCAACGTGAGACTACCTAGTGAAATCCGGGTCAGTCTGGGCTAAAGCGAGACCCTACCTTGAGAAACAAACAAACAAACAAAAAAAAGAAATGTATAAAGAGATTCAATGGGATTTAAATACATAGAATAATGGCTGTGATATGTATATATTTAAATTTACCATATTTACATTTTCCCATTGTTTTGTCAAAGCATGGTGCTACACAGTTTGTACTCATGACCTCATTCCACACAAAAACCTTGATAGAGTGTGTACAGCATGGCCCTCATGTAGCAAGTGACTAAACTGAGGTCTCAGAGGGGCTATGGAACTTAATTCTGGACTCAGAAACCTTTGTCAAGGTCAGAACTTTGGCCTATGCCTGACGCTAGTATCCGCAACCCAAGCTGCTGTCCTGACGTCCAGGGCCTCTCTTTTTCCTCAGTGTAAAAGGACTGGCTTCTTCCACAGCTGCCAAAATTAATCTCTTTTCTCTGATTATTTGCCAAATCAAGTAGAACATAATGGGGCATGAGAAGAGGAAAGTATTATGTTCAACATGCAGTTGGAAACTTCACTTCTCTATATACATTTATTATGGATTCTTCTAAGAGTACTTGTGAAGTATAGAAATTTCAGCTAAAATCTCAACCTTTGTTCTTGAATAGACTGTCCATATGATTTATGCTTTATTCTTCATCCTTGTGTCTTAAAATCCCCTCAACTATTTAAAGTCAGTGACTTGGCCAGCAAATTTTACAAACTCTAACATTTTGAATTCATTGATGATAGGCCTACCTTTAATTGTTCATGAAGACTTACTATAAGAGGGCACCCAGAAAACCAAATTCAAATAAATGCTACTCAATAGGAGTAGGCAAATATTTGTGTCAAGGTTGAGACGTTGTAGGCACAAATACACAATAAAGACATGGAACATCTGTCTGGTCTCCTGCTGTTAGGTAGAAAAACTAAAACATGGGAGAAGTTTGAACTGGGAGGTAAGAAAAGTGTCTCTGAGTTTTTGTCTCATAAGTACCCATGTGAAAAAGGCCAGCAAAGAAGCATGGCTAGAAATGTGAAGGAAATCCATGTACAGTCATGAAAGGTTCCTACTGAAGGTCCCTTATTAGCTATTAAGAATTCAATCCTAGGGGCTGGAGAGATGGCTTAGTGGTTAAGTGTTTGCCTGTGAAGTCTAAGGGACCTAGTTCGAGGCTCAATTCCTTAGGACCCACATAAGCCATATGCACAAGGTGATGCATGCATCTGGACTTCATTTGCAGTGGCTGGAAGCCCATTCTCTCTCTATCTGCCTCTCTCTCTCTCTCTCAAATAAATAAATAAAAATATTTTTTAAAAAAGAATTCAATCCTAAAAAAAAATTTATAAAGAAGAATTCAATCCTTACTGAATGTGAATTCTGCCCTGAGAGAGGGTAGTAGTGAATCTGAAATAACAAATCAAATAAATATAGCTGGGTGTGGTGGTGTGCTGCCTGAATTCCAGTACTTTGGAGGCAGAGCTAGGAGGATCACTTTGAGTTCAAGGCCAGCCTGAGGCCACACAGTGAATTTCAGGTCAACCTGGCCTATAGTGAGACAACACCTCAAACAAAACAACACAAAACAAAAAAGACAATAAATAAATAAGTTGAACATTTTGCAATGTTCAAATGTTTTGTATGTTTTTATAGAAAGTGGGGAAGCTTTTTGAACTCCAAGGGTTGAACATTAGTGGAAATGATGGCGGGTGTTTGATTTGCTGACTGAATGAATGTGGCTGAATTTGGGAGTGGAAGAGGGCCATTTATGTGGCAATGGCTAAAGATGGCAGCTCTGGGAGCTAGACAGGGGCCTGGCTAATGGAGCATGCAATGACTGTAGGGTACACAGTCTGCACAATGGAATTATTTGAGACCAGCTCTGAGCACTAAGTGATATAAAAGGGTGGCTATGTGCACACCCACGTGGTTAGCATGAAGCGGTGGTTTTGCCCAGTGCTGGGGATTCTGAAGGTTTGGTAAACAAAATTAAGACATAACTAGAATAGACATAGATTAAGGGATTTTTTTTTTTTTTAAAGAAGCTACTGCTGAGGGAAAATGTAACTGGAAATGGCTGAGACTAAGAAATAAGGCTGAGGTATAGACTTTCTACAAGTTAACACAGATCTAACTCATTTTCTTAGAGAGATGAAATAAAAAGCAGATTTCCTTCTACTTAGCCAAACCAAACTCTAAGAAATTTGGCCAGCATGAATACAGAAATAAATCATCCCAACCAGGATTTATACGCACATGTAACAGTTTATCGCAGCAGGTACAAAGTATGTACATTCAAGAATCGTGCAAACTCTATAAAATTTCATAATTTGTGGATCTTAAAAAAGAAAATATGGGGCTGGAGAGATGGCTTAGCGGTTAAGGTGCCTGCCTCCTAAGACTAAGAACTCTGGTTCCAATCTCCAGCGGTTCCAATCTCCAGGTCCCACGTTTAGGCAGATGCAAAGTGACACAAAGGCGCAATGCCGCACTTGACCACAAGGGGGCGCACACATCTGGATTTCGTTCTCAGCAACTGAGAGGCTGCTGGCGCGCCCATCTCTGTCTTCCTCTCCCTCTCTCTCGGTCTCTCTCAAAAAAAATGTACTCCAGCTCTCAATGTTGACTTCCATGAGGAGCAGATACTATAGATGTGTTTGCAAGAAGCAAATAAGATAAGTCAGTTGGCAATGAAAAGTGTGGGTTTTGAAGTTTTTTTCTCACTTTTCTTTATTGTGAGAATTTAAATCTGCTAACAACAACAACAATAATAATAATAATACTCGGAAGTTTTTATCTTTATAAAAGGCTATGTTCACAATTACAATGCTTCTAAGTCCTGTGTGATGAGTAACTCTCCTGGAAGGCTGTTGGGATGTTTGAAAGTGTATCCATCAAAAGAAATCAAGGGGCTGGAGAGATGGCTTTGTGGTTAAGGCACATGCCTGCAAAGCCAAAGGACCTTGGTTCGATTGCCCAGTACCCACATAAGCCAGATGCACAAGGGGGCACATGCACCTGGAGTTCATTTGCAGTGGCTGGGAGCCCTGATATGCCCATTCTCCCTCTCTGTCTCTTACTCTGCCTCCTTACCTCTCTCAAACAAATAAATAATAATAAAAAAGAAATCAAGCTGTGAAGATGTTAAATTTACATTTACTGTCCCTCACTACTTTATTCTCTTTCTTCTCTCATGTTTATTTCCAGCCTTGTCCCTTCCCCATGATAGGATTATTTTCTCAATATCTCACTCACATTCTTCTCCTGTGCTGAATCCGGCTGGCTTTCTATTTTCCTTTCTGTCTTCTACATAATGTGCCGGTCCCTGTCTCCTGTCCCTTGGTTTTCCATGTTCTTTCCTGTAGAAACTCTCATGAATGACTGGATTCCAGCTAGGCTCTGTCAAACCCTGTCTGTGCAGGGGCCCTCCTGGCTTTCTGCAATTTCTCTTTTAATGACTAGAGTGATCAGCTTCTTTTTCCCACAAGATCCTGGGAATGAAAATGTCATGCAAGCCCCAGCTCAAGCACTCTCTCTCTCTTTCTCTTTTTGTATATCTCTTTGTCCCTCACTCTGTCTCTCTCTATTTCTCTATGTCTCTGTCTCTTCTGTCTATCTGTCTCTCTCTCTCTTTTCCCCCCTGTATCTCTTCTATATCTTTTTATGTCTCTTACTCACTCTGTCTCTCTGTCTATTTCTCTATGTCTCTGTCTCTTCTGTCTGTTTATCTGTCTCTCTCTCTCTCTCTTTCCCCTGTATCTCTTTCTGTATCTTTTTTATGTCTATTACTATCTCTGTCTGTCTGTCCTTCCATCCCTCTATCTGTTTCTGTCTTTGTCTCTCTTGAGTGGGTCAGAACAAACAAGAGGCAAAGGTTGCCTTTTGGGGTGCTTCTGGAGCTTTGGCTTTGATTTGACAGGCTTCCTCTTTTTACCTGTCCTGCCCCCATCCCTCTGTCTTTGTCCTTCCACCTCCTCCGCAGCAGTCCTCATCTGAGGGTCTGCTTGTGGGATACCTGACCTAAGGGAGTTTCTTACCTGGCCTAGAATTACTGATGCTTTAGCTGAACTTGCTGGAGACAGAGGGCATTATTAACTCAAAGGCCTCACGCTAACAATGGACAGAATGCGCATGTAATGCGAAGGTTGTAAGAGCTAGAGTTTTCAATAGTGCCCCTGGACTTGGCAGACAACACCCTCATTGCCTATGCATAAGGCAAGGTTTGCTCACCAGTGTAAGCTAAATTGCATCTTTAACTACCAGGCATTGTTTTTCTCATCTGTGAAATAAGGAAAATCTCTTCATAACTTCCTCATGAGGTTGTGGTGAGGTTCAAATAAGATAATGGAATTACTAAGTGCTTAGCCTGTGCTTAATGCACAGTAATCATTCATTAACACAGGCTAATTTCTTGCTAAGTATATTGTATACTGGCTAAAATTAACAACTTTAAATTAAGACAAATTGAAATGGATTCAAAGTCGAGCTAACCACTTTATCAAAGTGTGACTTTGAGGAAGTACTTTACCTGTTTTAAATATCGCTGTTTCCATGTATATAGAAAATAATTCCTTGAATGGGGAAAAATGGGTTAAAATAGATCACTGAGCAGAATTATAAGCAGCAGATTTATTTAGAGATTGAGGCCTTGAATTAATGATTCACAAAACAGTAATTATCGGTGGTAATTATTAATATACTTTGCATGTTAACATTTGATAGAACTGAGAGCTACTCCTTATGTATTAAATGCATACTTTTGAGGGGTTTGTGTCTTAGGGCAACTGGTTCGTTTTATTAAAACGGACATTAATGAGACCCAGTTTATCCATTTGATCTCAGTGTGAACCAGTGAGCTTTGCTGTTTTATGATCACAAAAGACTTAATCTTGTGGTCATTATGTAGATTTGCAATGTTCAAAATGAAGACATTAATGAAATTGGTCAGAATGAACACACTACTAAAAGGCTGTGTGTGTGTGTGTGTGTGTGTGCGCGCCGCGCGTGCGCACATGCATGCATGCACTCCCATATGTGTGTATGTGATAATGTAACATGGACATCTAGTTCCCAAGCATCCAGGAGGGACTTGGTAAGGACCAATGTGTTAGTATGGCTATGGAATACACCATAAACTCGTGACAATGCCCGTGGGAAGCTGTTCTAAGAGCATCATGTATAGTTAACATGTGAGAAGACTCATTTTCTGAAAGGAAGTATAGCATGACTTATTTCATCTCTTTGGGCCTTAGTTCTAGAGACTTCTAAATAGTTCTAGAGACTTCTAAACTAAGAGTGGTGACATCTTCTCCTCATGTAAGAAAGCATTTATTTAAAGAGAAATGAGAAGAACATATTTTGGGCTCTTTATAAGACAGGCACATTATTAAGCTAAGCTAGTCTATTATTTTTGTGGCTTTCTTTATAAAACCCTTAAGTATAGATTAATTATATGAACATGGAAAATATATCTCACCCTAAGACAGCAAACCACAGAGATAATAACAGTTGATTCAAGTGCTGCTGAATATAGTTAAAGAAAGAGCCAAGGAGTTCCTTATGCCTACACTGGAAGAGAGAGTCAGAAACCAGAGGGCCATTTTGGCTCCATCACCCTTCATTCCATCCATGACTGGATATCACACAGATGGGGTATCATGATTCAGATTCTCTCAGTTAGGTTCTATAAAACACTCCATTTTTCTTATAATTAAATTAGTCTCTGGGCTTGATATTCACCTCTCACCCTTAAAAAGAAGAAGAAGAAGAAAAAAAAACCTTTGTGTAGAATTGAGAGCGTTTCCTATTTTCTGAAGGCTTTCAAACTGAAACATCCTATTTGCTATTGCCTGTGAAGTTACTGTTGTTTTAATAAATAAATAAATAAATAAATAAATAAATAAAAAATAAATGCTTCCTTGTTGATCTTGTCTAGATTTCTTCAGGGCTAAAATGTACTTTTCAGAGAGTAGACTGTGAGGCATGTAACTTTCATTTCTTTTAGGTAAATGAAAACATTCACTTGCTACTGATTCAGTAACATTATCAAGAAATAATTTAAAAATTTAAGAATGCTTGTAATGTAATTACCACAAGTAGTGTTGTTATGATGAAATTATAATAAGGCAAAGAAAAAAATTATACAGTCAATACATTTAAGTTAAGGAAAAATATTTAGGCAATGTTTCCTGTCATCCTGTGGATCCAGAGGAATCCTTACACAGGACTCCATAGTAGGGCTTCCACCAAAACATTTCTTTCTTTTATACACTTAATGTTATAGAGACTATGCACACTGTAAGGTGATTTTTCATATTATATTAACATTTATTAACTGTAAAAATAATTGGCTTCATTATGACTTGTCCATACATACATATAATATACTTTGATAATATTCATTCTTTATAACTTCTATTATCTCTTCTCTCCTCTTTGCTAATATTTGCTCTTAAACTCTCACACTTTTTTGGGCTATTATTTTTGCTAGTGTGCACATATGAGAGAAAACATGATATTTTTCTCAGTGAGCCTGGCTTTTTTCATGTGAAAATGATGGTCTCTAGTACCACCCGTTGTCCTGCAAACAACGAAATTTCAACAATATTCCATTTTGCAAATCTACCACATGTTATTTATCCATTCATGAGCTGATGGGCACAAATATTGGTTCCATAATTGGCCTGTGTGTTTAGAGCTACAATGAACATGAATATGTAGATCTATGTATTGTTTTTATTCCTTTGTGTATGTGCCCAGGAGTGGTATTGCTGGACACTATGGTAGTTCTACTTCTAATTGTGGTTAGACTCATTTGTGTTCTCACCTGCACGGTAGAGATTGTCCTCCAAAATTTACACATCCTCACCAACATTTGTGACATTTGTTGTGTTGGCTTTCTTGACAGTATTTTTTTTCTGACTAGAGTGGAATGGAATGTCAATGCAGATTTTTATTTTATTTATTATTTTTTGAGATAGGATCTCACTCTAGCCCAGGTTGACCTGAATTTCACTATGTAGGCTCAGGGTGGCCTTGAACTCATGATGATCCTCCTACCTATTTTTTCTATTTTAAGACAAAATTTTAATCTGTAGCCAAAATTGGCTTGGAACTTACTGTGCAGCCCAAGCTGGCTTCAGACGTGTGACAACCCTCCTGCCTTCGCCTCCTGAGTGTTTGGACCACAAGTGTAAACAAGCATGCCCACTTCACTATATTTTTGATTTTCATTTCCCTGATAATTAACAAGGATGAACACTTTTTCAATATTTATTAGCCATTTCCTTTTAAAAATGTCTATTGAGGTCATGTGCCCATTTATTATTTGATTACATTTTTGATGTTTGCATTTTTAGTTGCTTATATATTTTGTATATTAATCCTCTTTCAAAAGAGTAGCCAGAAAAGATTTTCTTTCATTTTCTATATGCTGCACTGAGTATTTTCCTTTGCTGTGCTGAAATATTGTAATTTGTTTCAATCTTATGTTATTAAAGAAACCTGAAATTTTATTCTTCTAAATGCAATGGGTAAGGACAAGGCCACAAATAGAGAATGGTTTATTGAGGTTTTTAGAGTTTTTCCTACTTTCTTTTATATGTGACACAAAAAAAGACCAAGAGGGCTAGAGAATGGCTTAGCGGTTAAGGTGTTTGCCTAAGAAGCCAAAGGATCCCGGTTTGATTCTCCAGGAGCCATGTAAGCCAGATGCACAAGGGGCACATGCATCTGGAGTTCTTTTGCAGGGGCTAGAGGCCCTGGTGTGCCCATTCTATCTCTGTCTGCCTCTCTTTCTCTCTCTCTCTCTCTCTCTCTGCTTGCAAATAAATAAATAAAAATTAAAAAAAAAAAGACCAAGAAAAATAAGAAGCATTTGAAAAATCAAATGGTGGTTGATTGCCTTTGGTCAGGCAGAATGCAAATACATCAGGTTAAATAAACTATAAACATACCTAGCATGCACAGGCAACAGAATTCCCTTTACACATGTTTTACCGGGTATGTCAAGTCAACTGTCTTGTTACTGAGATCAATGAACTCGTAAAGAAGATCAATCCACTCAAATGCCTGAGATAAATCAACTTATAAAGGGCAGGGCAATGCCCAGTGGGTCAGAACTCTTGCTGCAAAAGCAAGAGCTCCTGAGACCCCCTGAGTAGGATTCCCCAACACCCACATCAAAACTGGGAACCTGTACCTATACCCTAGTCCTGTGGATGCAGGTAGAGACCAGAGAGAACCCCTGGAGCTTACTGGTTTTCCAGTCTGACAAAAAAAAAAAAAAAAAAAGAATTAAAAATGAGAAACCGGAAGCTCGGGGTTGAGGGAGAGATTCCACATTACAGGAAACGATGAGGAGAAAGAAGAGAGGAAGTGATGTGCTCCCCTGGCCTCCTGTGTGCAGTCCATGTGTTGTGTACACATGTGCACACACCAAACACACAACACTGTGCAACACACACACACACACACACACACACAAACAAAAGAAAAGATATGTTTTGAGTCATAGTCTTGGAGAATTCAGTCCGTGTTGTGGCAACTCAACATGGAAATTCATGGCAGAGGAAGCCGCTGAGCGCAGTTCAGGATTCAAAGCAGAGAACTAGAAGGTGACCAGGACTCCACAATCTTTTTGACATCAAATTCCTAATAGCCTAAGGACTTCTCATTAGGCTTTACCTCCTAAAGGTCCTGCCACCCCCCAATAGCAGCAACCTGGAGGTCAAGCCCTTAACGCCAGAGCTCTTCTGGGCGATGCTTAAGATCCAAACTATAGAACTGTTGTTAATGACTGAATCTCATGGGAGACCATTCAGGTAATATTGAATTCAGATCGCTGACATTTTCAGATTGTTGGTCTTATTCTGGGGTTGGCCTTAGTCCTAACAAAGAAACTATTCTGAAGACAAAACTAGAGACTTTCTTTACTACTGCTCTTTTCTCTAAAATAATGTGTGCAGAAGAGAAAGACATTTTCCATCCATAATTTCTTCTAATCCCAACAGTATGACACATAGTGAGAAACTGTTTAGTAAAACACATCAGAAGAAAAAAATAAGTGTTCTCGATTTCTTATTTCTATTACATTGACTTATTTCTTTCTATATTGAAGATATTTTAAAAATTAATTTAGAAACTTATTGCTTAGTTTAGAAGTCTTTTACTCAAGACAGCACCAAACACAATTGACAAGTAACTGGAGGAAATAGGTGTCTCAAATAGAAGGGGATGTTATTAATTCCCAAGATAGAAGTGTGGTGCATTCAATGGATTTAGTTGGTAAATTTGACTTGGTAATGAACCACTGAGGTGAAAAAGAAGGACCAGAATTTTCCCCTAAATCATCAGCTAACATTGGATACCTGAAATGTCATGACACTTTCAAGCAATATTTTAAGTAACTGGTGGAAGTATTAGTCAGTTATACCATAGGACTGGACAATAAGAGCTATAATTAGTATGTTTTGAAATTATACACAGAATATAAGCCCAGGAAAAAATATCCAGAGGAAAAAAGGACTTCTGTGCTTTGTCTGGAGCCCTTAAACATTAATAGGAAAAACAACCATGAATCTAATTTTATATACCATATTTTCCCAATCTAAATCCCTTTTTCATATGAAAAAGTACATCACTTGTATAGTAAGGGACGAAAGGAAAAGAACTAATGAGGGCTGGAAAAATCGCTCAGCAGTTAAGTGCACTTCTTGCTCAAACACGAGGACCTAAGGAGGCTGAGTAAGCCTTCCAGGGTTCAAATCCCCACATCCCACCTAAAGAGCTGAGCGTGATCATGAGTGCCTATAGCCCTGGTCCCAGAGGGGAGCAGTGAACCCACAATCATCAGAGCTCTGCAAGCTCTAGGATCAGCAAAAAGAGACTGCAGCGCAAACACAAGACCAGGTAGAAGAGTGATAAGCAGGACACCCTACGTTCCGCTCTGGCCATAGCACGAGCGCAATCCCTGCCCTATGCACAACAGGGACTCATACTTCTGCAAACCAACTCCAGATACATTTTCTACTTTGTTCTTCTGGCTTGATGTGGGTACTAGGGAATTGTACCTGGACCTTCAGGCTTTGCAAGTGAATGCCTTTAATAGCTCAGCCATCTCCCCAGTCCCCAAGTCTTGGTTTAGTGAGAGACCTGATTTTAATGAAACATGAGGAAAAAGTGATAGAGGTGGACACTCAGTGTTCTCCTCTTGCCTCTGCCTGCATGGGCACAGAACGTACACATCTGTACATACATATACCACATATCACACCACATATACTCTACACAAAAAAAGAAAGAAAAAAAGAAGCACATATATCATTGTGCTTCCACTAAGCAGGAAGAGTTACAGAGGAAATGGAATTGAATCTGACCATTGATGTGAGGAGTATATTGGAGAAGCAGTGTGGAGAGTTTGGCTTCTGCAGAAATAGAGACCAAGACAGAAAGCAGCACCCGAAGGGAGCTATGGCAGATAGTGGCACAATGATGGGAGTGCACCCAAGGACACGATGATATACAGATGGGAGCTGCCAGTTTACCTTACTTCAAGCATCTCTAAGAAGCACACGTGATGCCTTGCCCACTGAGCACTTTGGAGTTGCCAAAACTTCTAGATAAATTGTGAAAGTAAAAGTTCCTTTTCTATTGGACAGTTTTGTGTGTGGTTGCTAAGGTGACTGTTTAATAAGCAACCACAGGTCAGTTCGGGGAGCTGCTGCTGTTTTATGGGCCTGTAGTTGTGAGCAGTGCTGGGAGCAGAACCATGCACACGCAAACGTTTCAACATGAGTTTTATTGCTTCCTTACAGATTTTACAGTGTTTCCCTCAAGCATTGCTAGCTGAATGACCTAGAAGGAGAAGCCGCCTCCAATGAAGGGGGCAGTCATTTCCTCTCCCCTCATGCATTCTTACGTGTCTACTTTTCATCAGCGATTCTTATTTTTCTTCAGGAGTTCAAGCCTCTTACTTTTTAAAATATTCTTTATTTATTTGAGAGAGAGAAAGAAGCAGAGTGATAGAATGAGAGAGGGAGAAAATGGGAGCACCAGGGCCTCTAGCCCCTGTAAACAAACTCCAGCTATGAGCGCCCCCTTGTGCATCTGGCTTATGTGGGTCCTGGGGAATCAAACCAGGATCCTTTGGCTTTGCAGGCAAGTGCCTTAACAGCTGAGCCATCTCTCCAGACCCTCAAACGTCTTACTTTTTATATGTATTGCTTGATAAACTTAATCTGTGGGGTTGTTTTTCCTCAGGTTTAAAGCAACAGAAATAGATGAGTGAACTTTTAATCCCATGTCTAAGTGGCTTTTTCCCCTAATAACAAAAGATGGCATTTTTCTCTTGAATGTTTGTCCATTCTATTTCAACCTTTTGCCCTTGAGGGCTCATAATGAACTGCATTGACCGAGTTATATGGGGTGGTTATTCATTGAGTGATTTGGATTTTCCCTCTTTAAATATTTCTGCTAAAGTCATCTTTTGTTATTAAAAGATATTTGGGGCAATTTTCCTTTTGGCAACATGGTCGTTTCTGTTTCTGATTTCTCTCCAGCAATGGGCAATGTTCAATGAACTGCTTTGAGGGACTACCGAGGAATGGCTGTGACCTTGATTTCACACGTACTGCTCCTGTGCTACATGTGTGCAGTGAGGGTTCCGTCACTTCCTCTTGGCTGTGATAGGCCCTGCTTCTGTTTAATTTAATTTAATTTAGTTTCATTTTCCTCTTCATTAAGGTCAGGTTTCTCTATGAAGCACCCCTTATAAACCTCTAAGACAGGCCCCGTAGGTCAAAGACCAACTGAGCCCTAGAAAATTGCATGGTTTTCCTGCTCAGAAATGTACACATACCCATGGAATATCAGCATCTGAATACATACATACATACATATATACAGACATGGTAAATAGTGTGCTATGGGTCAAATGTGTCTCCAAAAGTTCATGGGCTTGAAATTTAATCCTCACATTCCTAGCATGAAGGTATTTGGAAGTATAGCCTTTTGGAGGTAAATCGTGTGAGATAATATGTTATAGGTGCAAAACCCCATGATGGGATTAGTAATATACATATATATATATATATATATATATATGAAAAATACATATAGTATAAATATAAATATGTATATACTTGTTATATATGTTGTTGCAGTCAGGTTTGCATTGCTGGCAGAAAACATCCAACCAAGAACAGCTTGTGGGAGAAAAGGCTTTATCTTTGCACACAGACTCGAGGACAAGCTCCATGATGGCAGGGGAAAATGATGGCATGAGCAGAGGCTGCACATCACCTCCTGGCCAATGTGAGATGGACAATAGCAACAGGAGAGTGTGCCAGTCACTCACAAGAGGAAGCTGGCTACAACACCCATAAGCCTGCTTCCAATAATACACTGCCTCCCGGAGACTTTAATTCCCAAATTGCTATTAGCTGGGGTCCTAGTATTCAGAATACCTAAGTTTATGGAGGATACCTGAATCAAGCTATCACACATATGTACCTACACATATATAAACATATACTGCATGTCTACCTTTTTTTTCTGTTTCTTTCAAATGAATTTAAAGATTATTGTGCTATCACTTGGAAGATAGAAAGTTCTTATTTTGGAGGAAAGTGTGGCAATAAAATTCCATTACCAACTTTTGAGAGAATTTGACCTATCCTTCAAAGGACCTTCCAAAGATGTCCCTCGCAGGCTTTTTATCTGGCTGCTCTGAGTAATGACTGCAGACTAACTTTAATAGATGTTAGGTGGGGTAACAATCCAAAATGTACCCAGACAGCGTCATGATGCTGAGAAAGAAGGCAGCTATATTCTGTCACATGAGTCAGGAAGAGAGTGGTCAAGAGTCAACACCCATCAACCCATCAACCATTAAACTTTGACTGTCAGCCTCACTTCTCACAGGTTGCAAGCCTCTGTTGTAACCAAAACACACAGCTTTTGAAAAATAAAAGGAAGTGGATCCCCTATTTCACCTATAAGTATTTGAATCTGTCTGTCTTTCCTGGCTATGCTTGTTCTAGTAGTGAATTATCTCACCTGAATCTTTGGTGCTACTAATTCCTACAAGCTACATACTGGATCCTCTGCTCTAGATCCATTTTGGCAATGAACAACAAGATCAAGTGTACACATGCTTTTTGGTAAGGTGCATATAATCTTAGTGGAACTCAGACTTTCTTGAGTCAAAAAAATAACCAGTCTGTTCCGTGAGTCAGTGTTAGCCTGGGCTTTAAGTTTTATAATGCAGACTCTGATTCTCCTAAGAACTTCATCAAGTCTGCTGGGCCTCAAGATGATAAGGATCATAGGTATTCAGTGAGCCAGGTGTAGGTGATATGCCTTCACTTCATTTGTTTGTTTAACCCTCACAGTAAACCTTAAGATCCGTCTTTCATTATCGCTATTTTGCACATGAGACCAGTATATCACATAGAGACTAAACAACTTTCCCTGAAGTCAAGAGAGAAAGCAAGCAACAGAACTGGCATAGAATTCAGGCAGCTTGGCTACAGGATTCTTTATTCCTAAATACTCCACTGGCTAGAGGCACATTGAGTGTGTGTGTGTGGGGGGGGGGCGGGTAATTATGGAAATTCTGTCATCTTCTCTTTATACATCTCTGCATTGGTCCGAGCTTTCAAACTGGCTCTGTGGACCCTGAGGACATCAGAGTAGATGCTGACAGTAGCATGCTTGTTGAAGTCAGATTCTCATCACTGGTAGAAATCACCTAACCAAGAGCAGCTTGTATGGAAAAAAAAGAGGCTTATATTGGCTTACAGACTCAAGGGGGAAGCTCCATGAAGGCAGAGGGAAATGACAGCATGAGCAGAGGGTGGACACTACCTCCTGGCCAACATCAGGTGGACAACAGGAACAGGACAGTGTGCCAAACACTGGCAAGGGGAAACTGGCTATAACACCCATAAGCCCACCCTGAACAATATACTTCCTCCAAAAGGCATTCATTCCCAAATCTCCATCAGCTGGGAACCTAACCTGCAGAATACCTAAGTTTGTGGGGGAAACTGAATTAAACCACCACATCTGCCTCTGGCCTCCATATATCCATATACTGATACCCATCCATGATATAAAATACAATGCATTCTGTCCAACTTTAAAAGTCTCCACAGATTTTTATCAATCGTAATGATGTTCAAACATCCCCATAATCCAAGGTCTTTTAACTGAGTGATAATAACAACAACAACAAAAAATCATCCCCAAAACCCATAATGGCACAGAATAAACACTGACACTATAAAAGATGGCATTGGGCACAGCAAATAAATATTGAACCAATACAAGATTTAAACAGGGCAAACATCAAATTCTATAACTCCAAGTCCAACAACTCCAAGTCCAATAATTCTAACCAGCAACAAGTGTCTGGAGTTCCAATTCTGCCCCTCCAGCTAGGCTACTCACAGTGCTAGAAAACTTCATCCTGGGCCTCCAGCTTTCCTTAGCAGCCTTCTCATAGTCCCAGCATCTCCACTGGGTCTCCACTGCAAGCCATGGTTCATCCTCATGGCCCCATCAGGTCTCCATGCCAGCATCCAGCAAACCCTACACATTGCCCATGGCTGTTTCCAAAACACAAGACCTTGTTGCAAACTCAGTGACCCTCTCTTTCCTGCATTTCTTAGAGTGCCAATTTGTTAATCCAGGGAGAATAAAGCAGACTTTGAAGAACAAGACACTCCTTGAACACTCAGGCCCCTTCAAAAGAGTCTGCATTCTTTCTGTTATAATCTCATGTAATTGCAGCTGAACGGGCAGAAGATTTCATTTTTGTGCCATATCCCTCTGCTCACACCAGTCCATTTCTTTGCAAAGCAACCCTGCACAAATTCTCAGGACATGGCTATAACAGCAAACCTCTCACACAAACTGCTTCTAGCTCAGTCCAAGCAAATCTCTTTCTCACCCTCACAAGCCAAACCTCACAGTCCATAGTTCTTACTGCATTCAGGTCTTTCAACTCTGACCAGAATAGTCCATCAAGCTGTACTCAGTGCTTCAAGGTGACTATTAGGCCAATCCTCCTCTCCTTCTTCAGGAACAGGACAGTGTGCCAAACACTGGCAAGGGGAAACTGGCTATAACACCCATAAGCCCACCCTGAACAATATACTTCCTCCAGAAGGCATTCATTCCCAAATCTCCATCAGCTGGGAACCTAACCTGCAGAACACCTAAGTTTATGGGGGAAACTGAATTAAACCACCACATCTGCCTCTGGCCTCCACATATCCATATACTGATACCCATCCATGATATAAAATACAATGCATTCTGTCCAACTTTAAAAGTCTCCACAGATTTTTATCAATCGTAATGATGTTCAAACATCCCCATAATCCAAGGTCTTTTAACTGAGTGATAATAACAACAACAACAACAAAAAAATCATCCCCAAAACCCATAATGGCACAGAATAAACACTGACACTATAAAAGATGGCATTGGGCACAGCAAATAAATATTGAACCAATACAAGATTTAAACAGGGCAAACATCAAATTCTATAACTCCAAGTCCAACAACTCCAAGTCCAATAATTCTAACCAGCAACAAGTATCTGGAGTTCCAATTCTGCCCCTCCAGCTAGGCTACTCATAGTGCTAGAAAACTTCATCCTGGGCCTCCAGCTTTCCTTAGCAGCCTTCTCATAGTCCCAGCATCTCCACTGGGTCTCCACTGCAAGCCATGGTTCATCCTCATGGCCCCATCAGGTCTCCATGCCAGCATCCAGCAAACCCCTACACATTGCCCATGGCTGTTTCCAAAACACAAGACCTTGTTGCAAACTCAGTGACCCTCTCTTTCCTGCATTTCTTAGAGTGCCAATTTGTTAATCCAGGGAGAATAAAGCAGACTTTGAAGAACAAGACACTCCTTGAACACTCAGGCCCCTTCAAAAGAGTCTGCATTCTTTCTGTTGTAATCTCATGTAATTGCAGCTGAACGGGCAGAAGATTTCATTTTTGTGCCATATCCCTCTGCTCACACCAGTCCATTTCTTTGCAAAGCAACCCTGCACAAATTCTCAGGACATGGCTATAACAGCAAACCTCTCACACAAACTGCTTCTAGCTCAGTCCAAGCAAATCTCTTTCTCACCCTCACAAGCCAAACCTCACAGTCCATAGTTCTTACTGCATTCAGGTCTTTCAACTCTGACCAGAATAGTCCATCAAGCTGTACTCACAGTGCTTCAAGGTGACTCTTAGGCCAAGGTTTCAAATCCTTCCACTTTCCTCTTGAAAATCAGCCCCCAAAGACCAAAGCCACATAGTCAGGTATCTAGCAGAAACTCCACTCTTGGTATCAACTTTAGTACTGCAAGCACGTTTGCATTGCTGTTAGGAATCATCCAACCAAGAGCAGGTTGCAGGTTGTGGGGAAAAGGAGGTTTATTTTGGCTTATAGGCTGAAGGGGGAAGCTCCATGAAGGCAGGGGAAAATGATGGCATGAGCAGAGGGTGCACACCATCTTCTGGCCAACATCAGGTGGACAACAGGAACAGGAGAGTGTGCCAAACACTGGCAAGGGGAAACTGGCTATAATACCCATAAGTCTGCCACCAAAATTACACTGCCTCCAAGAGGTTTTAATACCCAAATCTCTATCAGCTGGGAACCTAGCATTCAGAACACCTAAGTTTATGGGGACACCTGAATCAAACCACCACAATGCTACATGCAAAATGCTAGCTACTACAACTAGTTTGCTCCTGGGTGTTGGGACAATGACCAAGTATTCTAAGGGAGATGAGCACATGATGTTGAAAAACAAAACAAAACAAAAAAACCTTTTCCATGTGCACCCCTCTGAGTAAGACAGTCAGGGTTAAAACTGAAGGTGAGTGTGTGTGAAAATAGTGGCAACTATACCCATGAGGTCATGTTTATAAAGAATGACTAGATGCTGGAAAGTGTTATAGCTTATCATATGAAATAGATAAAACATACTCATATTTTACTCATACTTATATGCACTTTATAACTAAGTACATATGAAAGGTTATATGGATTTATTCAGAAAGAAAGCACAAGAGGTAAGAAAATGTTTAACATATTGTCAGTAAAGTATTTGCAACTGAATTTCACATTATATCACCTAATCTTATTTTATAGACAAAGACACTGGACCTTAAGGAGATTAAATGACGTTCCCAAAGTTGAAAATGTAATAAGAGAAGAAGAGGATTCAAAATCAACTTTGTCTGATAAGAAAGTCCTTGATCTTTATAGATCACAGTGTACTGAGGTGGGGTGGAAAGGAGTCCTGCTGAATAGAATATGAACTCACAGTGGTTTACCTTGAGAGTATTTGGGGGAAGTGAATATTATCAATTCTGTACATACATAACAGAGGTAATTTTGTTAATAAATATTACCGAGAACTACTACATTGAAGAAAATCATATTGACATAGAGAGATGGAAAAGTCTGGGATGTGTTGAACTGTAAAGACTTTCCCTACTGTTATAGTCACCCCTACTGTGCGCCCCTGCTGGCTCAGAATACCTGAGGTACCTTTGGATCCCCTTGTATTTCTTGTTCAAGGCTTCCTTCTTTCTTTCTCTTTGAAGATCAGCTCATGACATTCCAGGTAAGCAGTTCTTTTTCCTCTGAGTTTAAGTGACAGTGGGTCTGATAGTATCCTCAGTTGAAATGGACTGGTAGAAAAAGATGAAAGAAACTTGAAAAAGGAGAAAAAGGGATACTGCTGACGTGATAGGGAGGACAGAATGAAAAGGAGCCTGAAGAGTGAATGCCTTGCAGTAGAGGGTTCTTATTTTCAGCCCCACAGTCTCTGGGTAACTGTGAGGAGGTTGTTACTAATGGATGTATGCTTCAGGAAAACAAGATATAAACAAGTAGTACAGGCAATGTACTAACAAAACAATACTGGTGTTGGGATGTAGAGTCAAAATAATTGTAGTCGGGCTGAAGAGATGGCTTAGCCGTTAAGTGCTCACCTGTGAAGCCTAAGGACCCTGGTTCGAGGCTCAATTCCCCAGGACTCACATAAGCCAGATGCACAAGGTGACACATACATCTGGAGTTCCTTTGCAGTGGCTGGAGGCCCTGCTGTGCCCATTCTTTCTCTCTCTCTGCCTCTTTCTCTCTCTGTTGGCCTGTCGCTCTCAAATATATAAATAAATGAAAATAAACAAAATTAAAAAAAAATAAAATTTTTACAGTCATAGCCAAACAGGCCCTCATATGAAAGGATGAGATAATCGGGCTTTCAAAAGAGCCTGTTGCTAACAAACCATTTTCAGCAAAAGAGGAATTTCTTTTGAATCTCATAACATAGATGTAAGAGTCATGGCATACCTGTGGACATGAAGAATAATCAGACTTGCTATGGGGTAATGTGGGATTTCAATCCAATATTTATCCTTATTAGTGTATTGCTTTAGCCAGAGGAGTCACTGGTCACTAGTGACTGAATGCCTGTGCTATTGAGAAAGGAAGGGTCATTTTTTCCCACCCTTCCATCATCACCATGTACACACCACACCCATATTTGGTCCAAGAATGCTTAATCAGGAAATAACGAAATTGGTAGTAATAAGTCATATTATCAACAAGTTAGGGAAGTGATAAGTACACATTGAGTGTTCAATAAATCTCAACAGCTGGTCAATAAAAATAGGAGGGACAGTAATTAAGACAAAGCTCCACTGGGCAGAGGTAAGCAGAGGTAGAGAGGAGGTACAGAGCTATGCTGCCCCCAGCAGCCAGCATTGCTCTTTGTGGAATTCACTGTCCAGATGCATGAGAAAAGTCAAGACACAAAATATATACATACCTCAAATTGCCCAGACTATGAGTTAGACTTTTGGAATGGCTTAGAGAAGAAGGAACCTGTGGCAAGACTGCAAAGACAGCCTTAATGTTCTTGATGAGGCAGCACAACGAAAGAATGAATGAGCAAAGAATCAATGCTTAGAATCAAGAGACTTGGATCTCCCTCATAAAAGCTTGGGGTCCATATCTAACCCCCTTTCCTTATTTGGAAAAGGAAGAGGGTAGGTGAGCTAGGAAGAGCCAGAGTTCCCTCCTGGGGTAAAGTCTCAAGATTCTAGACATTCTGGAATCTGTACACAATTAACACTTGCCCTTAAAAATCAGTAAACTCCTAGGTGGTTTTCCTGATCTGGGATTTTCATTGTGTGCTCTGTAGCCAGTTTAGCCAGTTATGTGCTCTTTTAGAGAATCCTGCTTTCCCAGGATGATCTTTGGGAATAAATTTGCATTTGGATAGAATTTTAGACTTATGAAAAAGCTGCATGAAAGTATGTATGAATTATATAAGACTTTCAATAACACTTTTCCACTGTTACCAATAACTTAATTTTGTTCCATTCTTATACTTTGTAGTATATACACACACATGCATGTATATGTGTGCATAAATATACATTTATGTGTATATTAACATATTACATACATATATGTATATGTAGGTAGAGAATAAATTAACAGTAAATCTGAAACATGTGACCATTTATCCTGAATGAGTTTATTGTTTCTTTTCTAAGAACACAGGCATTCTCCTACATAATCATAGTACAATTATTAAAAGAAGCAGGTGTAGCATTGATCCTTATTATATCAAATGTCCAGTCTATATTCAACTTTAGTTATGTCATGAACATCTTTCATAGACTTTTTGAAAATATTTTATTTATTTATATGCAGAGAGAGAGAGAGAATGATACTGAGCACACCAGGGCCTCTAGCTACATGTGCCACTTTGTGCATCTGGCTTTATGTGGGCACTGGGGATTGGAAGCTGGGACGTTAGTCATTCCAGACAAGTACCTTCACCATTGAGCAATCCCTCCATCCATTATTGACATTTTTTTCAAATTCAGGATACGATTCATAATCCCTGTTTTCCTTTATCCCATCTCTTTACTTTTTCCCATCTCTTTACTTTTTCCAGATGCAAAGTGACACAAGGGCTCAATGCCACACTTGACCACAAGGGGGCACATGCATCTGGAGTTCATTCATTCTTTAATGCAGAGATATTTGCTCAACCATATTCATACCTGCTCAATTCACGATAGCTAAGAACTGGAACCAACCCAGATGCCCATTGTTTGGCAAATCGATAAGGAAGATGTGGTACATATGCACAATGGACTTCTATTCTACTCAGCAATAAGGAAAAATGATACAATGAAATTTGGAGGAAAATGGACAGACTTGGAACAGATTCTACTAAGCGAACTCACACAAGCAAAAAAGACACACACTGCATGTTCTCCCTCAACTGTGGCTCAGACAGGTTGAGCTGCAGGCATATCTGACTGACAACCTGAGGGACAGATAGTAGGGATGGAAGGGTTTGAGGGAAGGAGAATGGGAAGATGGGGAGAGATGCATACAAAACTAAATCAAAAATGAATTGGAACCATCAAAACCTTCTCCCTGGGTACTAGACTAAAATAAATAACACCCAGTAAGAGTATGAGGGGGGATCATCTGATAAGAAGGGTCCTGGAGAGGGTGGAATGAACCCTAACACTAAAATACTTGGTTCTGTCTTGTAACTCCCAGTACCAGAAATCAGTTACAACCCACATTGAGCTGTTGGTTGGAAAAACCTATGAGATCCCCAAAGCAAGACAGGCTTCTGTCAAAGCTCTTGATAACCCATATGATGTAAAAGGGCAAAACTCTACTGCTGAAGAGACCAACACAGTTCTCAGATGGTTACACTATATAGTGCTGGAAAGTGCTAGATGAACTGCTGAGGGCAAATGGCCAGCAGCATTGTGAACAAGCACAGGACACTACTATATGAAAGCAACCAATGACAAGACAGACACGCCTGTGCAATGATGGCACCCAGCCTAGGTGGTAGATCAGTGGTTTTCTGATTGCCTAAAAGATCCACTCAGTGGCAGGGAACTGATAGCTGGAACTGGGAACCAAGTCAGAATCCTATGGTGACCAAGATTATGGACTCCAATGAGAAGCTCCTACAAGTTTTTGGCCAAAAGAAAGGCCACTCCCACCCAAATCTCTCTAAATTAACTATGCTTATACCCTTTAACCTATGCTGATCTCACTGTCCATTGAAGAATCTGTTTTTATTTTTCAGAAGGCAACGAGAACTGAGGACAACCAAAATCTATGAACAAGAGAAGAAAAGAGAGCTGACTCCCTGGCAGGAAATGAACCACCCCTCAAACATCAGATAGGACACAGGTGAAACCACAGAGGAATGGCCAGATGAGCAAGAGTGCTGCTGCCACGGCGAGCCTGACAACCTGCGCCAGGGCGATGGAGACAGACACTGAGGAGACTCAAAATGTGCCAAAGCAGAAATCCAGAAACTGCTGAGAGATCAACACTAAAGTAGATTAAAACACACCCATCATAGCTCAGAGAATTTTGCAGAAGGGTGGGCAGAAAAATTTTAAGAGTCACTGGGTGGGAGGGAATATCCAGAGGCATTGCCTCCCACCATGACTGACTGCTGCTCTCACGATTCATAACCAACAACCCCATGGTGAATACCAACAATCCCACTGAGGACGGACATCAGTGGAATGAAGGAATGGAGGAGGGAAATGATGATGCCAACATAATGATTATTATTAATAATAATAATACATATATTAATATGTCCAGACAAGGTTTATACTTAATAATAATAATAATAATAATAAATGAAATAAAGTGTCCAAGAAGCTTGAAAAAAAAGGTATTTTAAAGTATTGTCATGTTGTCTGGACCATCACTGAACTTTTGTCTATCTCCAAGAAAATGTTTTTTTTTTTTTTTTTTTTTCAAGTGTTTTGTTATTTTTGATTGTATATAGGACAATGTGTGTGAAAAAATAGACATTGAAATAAGTAAAATTTTTGCCCAGGAAAAGGAGTGTCTCCCCCACCTTTTCTATCAACAATTTATTTAAACTGTTGTAGAGCTGTATCTGGATTTTACTGTTGTTTTAATTAGATTCAGTTCACATTTGGTTAATGATTCAAGAGTGAGTCAGTACTTTACCTTTAAGCAGGGCAAGACCTCCTTGTACAAACAACCTTCAGCTTCCTGAACCAAGGAGAACTCTCATTTTGTTGTAGAAAATGGTCCAGCTTTCTGTGCTGCTAAGGCTGTTCCTCTGCTATTTAATTCTTCCTGTTGGCTTCCTTGTCAGATGTGGTGGTGTGTGCCTAGAATTCCTGCATTTAGGAGGCTCAGGCAGGAGGACTGTGGCCAGCCTGGAAAATATAGAAAGATTGAAAGCAATTATATATAATAAGAACTGATCTCAAACACACATAAACACACACACACACACACACACACACACACACACACACACACACACACCCGATGAGCAGTCTCTGATGTGCATCACAAAGTCTGCAGGGCGTTTTACCTTCTATTTCAGTTCTCTTGCCTGTATTTTGGACTGTCCATTTCAACTCTTGCATTGAGAACTAAGGACTGTTTTTCTTTTTTTATGCAGGCATACATGTATGTGTTTATGCATGCTTGTGTGTGTGTGTGTGTGTGTGTGTGTGTGTGTATGCACACGCGTGTGCGCACGCATAGCACAGAGGTGGAGGTTGAGGAGCTTCTTCAATTGTCCTCTATCTTATTCTGTGAAAGACGATCTCTCACTGAAATTGGAATTCACTGATTTATCTAGACTAGATAAGCCAGTGAGCCCTGGGGACTCCCTGCCTTTACTTCTCTGGTGCTGGCATTACATGCATCATCATGCCCAGCATTTTATGTGGGTGCTAGGGATCTGAACTCCTGTGTTCATAATTGTGTGGCAAGCACTTAAACTACTGAGCCATTTCCCCAGTCCCAGAGCTAAGGATACTACACATTGCACCAGTTAAAATTCTTACACAGTTCAGCTTATTTCTTCTTACAAAGCTTATCAAAGATGCGGGACATTTCCTTTTTCTTACATTTTGTTTCATTGTACTTTCTCTTACTCTTGGCTGTATTGTGGGTTTACAGGAACATTCTGACTGTGGATTGTTTGGCTTGTTGAGGACGTTAGGGTAGAAGAAACAGAAGTGTGGATCTGGGGTCATTTAGATATGTTTCTCCCTGTGTACTCAGGAAGAGTATATCTTGGAAAGTCTCTCAATTTTTGATAGAACAAAGAGACTTAAGTTCAGCTCTCATTTTCCCCATCCTAGGTCTGGAATCAGACATTTTGTTTTGTTTATTGTTTCCTTTGAGAGGAGAACCCACCATTGTTCAGAAGGCCAAGTGGGAACTTATTTCTACTAATGGCATTGCTTCTATTATCAGTGTTACTACATCTAGATTTTTTTTTTTAATCTGAGAGAGACAGAGAGAAAGAGAGAGAGGCAGATAGAGAATGGGTGCACCAGCGGCCTCTCAGCCACTGTGCATGAACTCCAGACGCATGTGCTCCCTTGTGCGCATGTGCAACATTGTGCTCTTGTGTCACTTTTGCGTCTGGCTAAATGTGGGACCTGGAGATTCCAACGGGCATTCTTAGGCTTCACAGGCAGCTGCCTTAACTGCTAAGGCATCTCTCCAGCCCCTACTTCCAGATTTTTATCAGGAAGAGCTGGGAAATGATTCTCTCTCTTTCTCCCCCCCCACACACAGACACTCACAACATACAAACCCAATCTTCATTTATCCATCTATTAAAAACCACAGATTTGGAGCTGTGGGTAATGCTATGCAAGCATGTGGCATTGAGATCGGGTCCCCAGCACCTGCATAAAATTCTGGGCATGGTGGCATGCACTTGTAATCCCAGCATTGGGGGGTCAGTGATTGGAAATCCCTGGGCCTAACTAGCTGTGGATTCTAGGTTTGGTAAGAAAGTCTATCTCAAGGATTAAGGTGCATTAACTGAGCCAGATCCCTAACACTGAGCTTTGGCCTCCACATGTGAATATGTATTTGGGTACTTGGGAATCAAACCTGGGTCCTTAGGCTTCTTAGGCAAGTACCTTATCCACTAAGCCATCTCTCCAGCCCAGAATATTAGAGTTTTGATTTCTTGAATTTTGCTAAATGCTCCCCTAGTGTATTCCCACTACCCTAGGATCCTCCCTTTCCCACCAATCACTGTTTCTCTTCTGCTGTCAGTACTAATTTTTTTTTTTTGGCCATATGTTAGTTCTGCCTTTTTGTGAGCATCATATAATGAAGTAAAGTAAAATAAAGCACGTCTGTTGGGATTCTGTGGCTCAGCCTACAGTCTGCAAGAGTCATATGTGCTACATATAGCACCAGTTTTTGTTACCTGACAAATATCTCACCATAGCTATATATTCTATAATTGTTTATCTACTCTCCTATTGATGGTTATTTGAGATGTTTCCAAGTTTGGCTATTATGACTACAGTTGATATTTCTTGTACATATCTTCATGTGGATGTGTGTTTCCATTTCTCTTGGATAGTCAAGAATAGAATATAATTTCATGTGAAACTGCAAAATCCTTATTTTGTGTAAATTACATTTGTCTCATACCTCATTTCTACACATTTATTTTTCCAGTTAGCACGGGGCTTTATAGATTTTCCCACTCTTTGTTGTTGTTGTTGTTGTTTTGTTTTGTTTTTGTTTTCCGAGATAGGGTCTCACTCTAGCCCAAGCTGACCTGGAATTCACTGTGTACTCTCAGGGTGGCCTTGAACTCACGCTGATCCTCCTATTTCTGCCTCCCGAGTGCTGGGATTAAAGGTGTGCGCCACCACGCCCAGCCTTTTTCCAGCTTTTTTTTTTTTTTTTTTAAATTTTATTTTCCCACTCTTGAGAGTTTCCTTGGCTCCCCTGGCCTCCATGGAAAGGTCACAGTTTAGATATATTTCATGGGATTTCTGGGCCTGTAAATATGATAGTTAGGTTTGAAACTGGGCCTTAGTGAAGAGGAAACAAACTCGTGTTCTCACTCATGGTGTGCCCTGCCTTCCTTTCCTACTCCATATCCACGTAGCATTTCAAATCCCTAGCACCACTGTGAATATGTCTGGCTTCTAGTGAAGCTGGATTTGGTGGGTAGACCGAAGACGCTTTCCCTTCCAAGGACTTCCACCCTGAGACTTGATGATTTCAGAGAGCCTCTTTTCCTCTGGAAGCCGTAATGCTGAGGGCAGGCAAAGGCAAGGCTGACTAACTTGACTCAGCATCTCCTGGCAGAGCAATGGCAGGCTCCTTTAGGGCTGAATCTGGCTCTAGTCCTCGTGGTGTCTGGACGTCTTGAGTTCTATGTTTAGCCAAGACTTGGCAGGAAAAAAAAACAAAAAGTGACTAAATTGTTTGAAACCCTGCAGACGTCTGAGATACAGTGAAACCTCCACATCCCAAATTGCTCTAGTACAATGCTGGGCATGTGCATTCCCTTTCTCCATCTCTCTTGCTTTGGACATTCTTGAACTGTCTTTCCTCCCAGTGGCCCGTTCTATTCCCTCATCTCTATCTTTGAATGCAGTGGGCGCTGCTGCAGTTTTCTTATCAGATCCAAACACCTTTCCTCCCTAGCAACCCTCTCCCTTTAAACACAGTCTACTCTTCCGTTTAGGATCATTGATGCCATGAGGCATCATCTACTATTGCCTGGTTGTGTCTAAGTGCAGAGGCTGCTAAGCCCTTGGTGATTACAGAGCTAGCCTCGTGAGGGGTTTTGACGATTAAAACGGGTTTCCATCAGTCCTTCACCTGCATGGTTCTTTTCTAGTGTGGCTGCTGAGTTGAGCTGTTATGCTGTGGACAGAGCTGTGGTGGTGATCTAAGCAAAGCAGTACAAACGCACATCATGAAGTGTCAAGCCATGTCGGGTGGCTCGGATTTAGTGAAGATTCAAGTCACACAGGGCAAGGGAACACTCCAGTTGGTGAAAATCACCATGTGCTTTTCTTTCAGATAAAAGAGACTGGATCAGGAGCACCTGGTTATCATCAAACAGAAAACTCGCCACTCCTTCTTTGCACTCTTTTCTTCCGAAACTTTTTTTTTTTCCTTAGAAAACTTGGAAGTCCAAACTGATTTTCCTGACCTTACCCAAGTAACTGTTTCCCCTCTCCTGACTTAGAAGTGGTATCTCAAGTGTGCCTTCTTGGTAATTGAACTAGCAACAAGTCGAGGCAGAGCTCTAAACCACAGTGCATGGATCCTCTCACTTACCCTGTAATTTCTAACTAATGTCCATGGTCAGTGTATCTGTGCAGTGGAAGGACATGTGTAAACTCAGGTGTAGTCCTTTTCTCCAAGAGATTTCTGCTGAGAAGAGAAGAGCAGAGAGTAAATGGACGTGACCAATCAAAGAAAGGCAATGATCCCATCGACCAAAGAGGAATTAGAATGCTGCAGGAGTACCAGGTGAGGAGAGGGCTGCATGCTTTTTGATTGTGCAGCCAATGAATGAATTTACATACACACACACACACACACACACACATATATATATGCATATTATATATGACATTTTATATTAATTATATAATTGTACCTTGTACTGATATAGTTATATAAATACAATACAAACACAAAACAATAATGAAGTCAGGCATAGTGGCTTATGCTTATAATCCCAGAGAACTCCAGAAGTTCTGGAGTTACAGGAATAATTCTATAAGAGCTCCATAGGATGCAGGAGAATTACAGTGGATTCGAGGCCATCCTAGGCTACATAGTGAGTTTTAGCATGGCCTGGGTTATAGAGTCTGACCCTGTCTTAAGAAAAATAAAGCAATGGTAAAAAGATAATGTAAAGATGAAATGGTCATTTGAAATAACTTCAACTGGACAAATACAAAGCCTTTCTTGTTCTGTTAAATATACCATTAATGAGTTTTTTCAGCAATAAAAATGTGGTTTATCTTTCAGATCTGGTTCAATGGTCATAGTTTGCTCATCAAGAGTTGCTGATTTGAAGTTTATTTTCTGAAGAAGGCAATGTAGGTGTGTTCTTTATTCTTACTTGTTGATGCTTATAGAATTGGTATTATTTATAGTTTGTTTTGCCTTTGTAAGGAAACCATTAAACATGCTGGGAGAATTAGATGAATTCAAAAACTAGATTAAGACTAAGCAAATATGTATATAACCTACAACCTGCCACAATCTGCTGAGATGAATTATTGGTAGATACAAATACTTTTCCATTTTGAACTCTAAGCTTCAAAAAGTTGCTTCCTATAATCTCGGTGCCTGATGCATATGCACAGTGGTGACCTTGCATGCCAACTTATACTTTAAATATCAACAATTCTTAGTTTATTCCTTACTTTTTAAAAACTTTATTTTTTCATTTTTATTTCTATGAGAGAGAGAGAGAGAGAGGAAAAAGAAAGAGGGAGAGAGAATGGGTGTGCCAGGGTTTCCAGCCACTGCAAATGAACTCCAGATGTATGCATCACTTTGTGCCTCTACCTTATATGGGTCCTGGCAAATCAAACCTTGGTCCTTAGGTTTCACAGGCAAACACCTCAACCACTGGGGAATCTCTCCAGCCCTTATTCCTTATTTTTTTTAGAGTGATTAGAAACATATTTTAAAAATATATAGTCTTCCCATACTCCAGTAGATATTTGATTTACACTGGGGTATATATATGTCAGGTTGGAGACTTCTGAGTCAGAGTGTTAAGTTGGGCTTGAGACACACACACACACACACACACACACACACACACACACACACACATATATATAGGCTGGAAAGATGGCTCAAAGTTTAATGAGCTTGTCTGTAAAGCCCATTCACCTGGGTTCAATTCCGCAGTACCCATGTGAAGCCAGATACACAGAAGTGCATGTATCTGGAGTTCACTTGTAGCTGCTAGAGGCCTTGGAATGCCTATTCTCTCTCTCTCTCTGTCTCTCTCTCTCTCTGTGTGTGTGTGTGTGTGTGTGTGTGTGTATCTGTTCTCTCTCTGTCTTTGCTTGCAAATAAATAAAAAAATATTGTAAAAAAGAAAACCATTGGAGGCACAGTAGCATAGCATGGGCCTATAATCTCAGTGCTAAGAGGATAGTAACAGGAGGATTTGGGGGCTTGCTGGAAAGCTAGTTTAGTGGAATCAATGAACTCTAGGTTCAGCTAAACATCCGGTCTCAAAAATAAAGTGGAGAGCAATTGAGAAAGATATCTGACATTGACCTCTGCCCTCTACATACGCATGCATACATGTTCATACACATAAGAAAGTAAACACCAGAGATCCTACTAAGGAGGGAGGGCCCTCAGGGAATTGGAGACCAAGGGGTGAAGGGATACAAGACTATAATCTATGTCATCTATATTTTAAGAAAAAGAAGAGGAGAAGGAGGATGAAGGAGAAGAAGGAAGATGGAAGAGGAGAAAGATGAGGAGGAATTCAGTGGAAAGAAGATTTGGAAGGAGGAAAAGGGAGGGTGGTAGGTGATCATGATATACTGTTAATATTTATGGAAGTTGCCAACAAAAATATCAAAAGAAGAATGTCATAGCTAGGGTCTTTATTTTTGTTTGTTTGTTTTTTTTGGTTTTAGTTTTTCAAGGTAGGGTCTCACTCTAGCTCAGGCTGACCTGGAATTCACTATGTAGTCTCAGGGTGGCCTCCAACTCATGGCGATCCTCCTACCTCTGCCTCCCGAGTGAGTGCTGGGATAAAAGGCATGTGCCACCATGCCCGGCCCCAAGGGATTTTATTTTTGTCATATAGTATTGAAGAAGCTGTTTAACTGAAGACAAGAGCACCCAACAGACAACCCAAGCTGCAAGAACTAATCCCTGAACAGTTTGCATATGTTTAAATGCTTTTGTTAAATGCTATTTCTTTTTTACTTCTAAAATCTTATGATGTGTGTGATGTATGATAGAAATTAGGGTAAGTAATAATATACACATGTTCATGCAATGAAAGAGGTCACTTATTTCTTGTATTGATTATTATATTTATTTCATATAAAATAAATTTGTTTATAATATCTTTAAAAATTATGTAAATTAGAGCCAGAATAGGAAAAATACTATCTCGACATAAGGTAAGATTTTAGAATGTAATGAGTACGCCCTTGGAAATTTTTATTAAGGTATTAAGGGAAACAAGATTCCATCTAACATCTCTCTTTATTGTTAAGAAAAGGCCTTATCTGCTTTTCCTTCTTTGTACACTTGTTATTGAAACTACTAATTTAGTAGAAGATATGGGCTGAGGAGTTGGATCAAAATTCAATGAACTAAGATGAGTGTTATATGACAGAAAGAGTGGTTTAAGTTGGAGCTCAATGAAACCTTAAGCGTAATAAAATGAAATTAAAGGCACAATTGAAAATCCTGGGCCAGGTGGTAAAAACTTGTTTCAAAAATACAATGAAGGCTGGAGAGATGGCTTAGTGGTTAAGGTGCCTGCCTGCTAAGCCTAAGAATGCCGGCTCCAATCTTTAGGTCCCATGTTTAGCCAGACGCAGTGATGCAAGGACGCAATGCTGCACTTGCCCAAAAAGGGGCACACATGTCTGGAGTTCATTCACAGAGGCTGAGAGGCTGCTGGCATGCCCAATCTCTATCTGTCTCTCCCTCTCTCTCTATCTTTCTCTGTGTCTCTCTCCAAAAAAATAATGAAATGCAAATACATAAGTAAAAGAGAAGGGTAGTCCTAAATACAGAATTACATTGGAAATGGAGGTAATTTGAAATGCTGTCAAACAAACACTTAAGACCACTGAACTGAGTGATTGTGAACCATATGGAACAATCGGTTCCATGAAACACATGGTTTAATTTTCTTCTCACTGCATTGCCCAGTTTGATGGACTAATGGTTTTATCATTTAATTTTTTGAAACAATCAAAGATTTTTAAAGAATCATAAAGAATTAATGGAAGCTTTCAAAATTAACAAAAAGAAATCTAAGATCAGTGATTGGGAGATAACTTGAAGGGTGGGGTGAGGAGAAAAGAGAAAAGCATTTCTGGAAAATTGGTAACCATATTATATTTAGTAGAAGCAAAAGATAGTAATGGATGAACATTTTAAAGTCAAAAAGATAGTGACCTGCATTACAGTTTAGTGTTGTTTAAACTTGAGCAGATTACTGAGTACTCAATGCAGAAAATAACCTGATCAGACCCATCCATTTTCACCATGAGAGGAAGATTTGGAAGATGTGGTACACTTTATTTAGCTTTAAAATATATTTAAAATTAAATTTAACTCAATGAAGATATGTCTTAAATGTGTGTTTTAAAATATATTTCAAATTACATCTACAGGAAATACTATGTCCCATTAAGAAAATAGATTATAACCATCCTGTGGAAGATTATCAGAGGGCCAAATTCAGAGAACAATTGTTAAAATGCATATACCAGCTGGAGAGATGGTTTAGTGGTTAAGGTGCCTGCCTCCTAAGCCTAAGAACGCTAGTTCCAATCTCCAGCTGTTCCAATCTCCAGGTCCCACATTTAGCCAGATGCAAAGTGACACAAGGGTGCAATTCTGCACTTGACCACAAGGGGGTGCATGCATCTGGATTTCGTTAGCAGTTGAGAGGCTGCTGGCGCACCCATTCTCTGTCTGTCTCCCTCACCCTCTCTCTCTGTCTCTCTCTAAAAAAAAAATGCATATACCAACTCAGGACAATGCAGCCAACATTTTTAGGGGGAAAAGCACATACTTATTATGATAGGTAAACAACAGGTAGATTTTATAGTCATCAAATTAGGTATATAATGGTGAGCTCTGAGAGGGTAGGGCCAACATTACTAACGTAGATTCCTCATAAACATGAACACATGGAAAGAGAGAACCAAAGAATTTCCATTGTAAGTCTTAAGCAGTTGGGGCAGAGCAATGGTTCTCAATAGGGAGTCCTTATTGGGTAGTCCATTAGTTTGAGTGATGGACCTTTTAGGGATGGTGGTCATCTACAGTAGATCTGAAAGGTAGCTCTCTTGGAAGGATGAGGACACTGGAAAGGAGAGACAGAAGTGAAGGCATCAGGACCAACGAGGCCATTTTCCACTTAGACTTGCCACTAGCCAAGCATGCCCTACACTCTGTTTCTAAGCTTTGGATTCCAAGCTGCTGGTGCTTTCCTGTATTCCAGGCACTCGGGAGGTAGAGTTAGGGGTGTTGAGGTATCAAGGCAGCCTCAGCTACACAGTGAGTTTAAAGCCAGCCTTGGTTACATGAGACCCTCTCTCAAAAAATAAAATAATATCTGAATTTCATATAAAAGTATTTAGAGCATGATGTGCTTGGGAGTGAAGACAAATAATTAGCAAATGTGAACATAAATAAAAGAAATAAAGCATAACAGTCAATATAAATAAAAATAACTATGATCATTTAACTCAACAAAACAGGCATGGGTTACTTAATAGTATTTATATTTTTTAAAAAAGAATTGTTCATAATTGGTGACATTCAACTATTCTCTACTTACACAGCAAGGATCAAAACAAGAGGAAATGGTCCCCAACTGCAGTGTGTGGGATTTAGATTAAAAATAGGGAAGAATTGGCCAAGAAGGATGGATTACTATGAAAGGATATGGGATTTCCTTCTTGGGAGGTCGTTAAAAATAGTCTCTCAAATGTCAAGGCTAATGTAAAATTCAATTCACTTTGAATAGTAGGGCTGGAGACTGGTGAATTGAAAGGTGTAGGAGATCATCATAAACACTAAAGAGACCTTTTGGTCTTGAAATATAATGATTATCTTAAAATAATCCATGTTATGAAGTAGAATTAGAAAATCAGTAAGAACTAATATGTCTGTTGTGATTTCTTATTATTTTTCTTTCTTCCTTCTTTAATCTGGGCAGCAGTTTGGTAATTTGCCAAGCAAGTTATAATTATCTATTGTTGAAATTTAAATCTCTTTATGTAACAAGCACTCAGAAAAGCTAGACAGAGCTACTAGGAAATTTTTGCTTGGAGAAACAGCGATAAAAAACAATTTCAAGTGTTTCTGTAGTTCATCCATTTGTTAATTTTCATTCGTTGAGGAATTTATAGATGCTCACCAACTGAACTAGAATTTAGGGCTATCGCAGGGGTGGGGGCAGAACAGGGTTTCCAGCCTTTCAGAGTGTGTGACCACTTAAAGGGATGATTGAATGTATCCAGATGAAATTGAGGGCATGATATCAGACAGGATTATTGGATTATGCGATAGGGACTATCTGCCCTGGAAGAATGAGTTTTGTGAAGTGGAGAGACAACAGAGGAGATGGATTTTAAATGATGGGGGAATCAAGAAAAAGCAGTGATGTGAAGAAGCCTTCCAAGGAGGCTATAAAAGCAAAAAGGAGCAAGATTCTTATGCCTGAGCCACACTTTGGATACTCTGGAAAGCCTTGCATAATAAAGGAGTTTAAGACAAATCCACAGTGGCTTAGATGTTAATACACAACCCTTATGATTTGCTGCTAGCCAACATTATTCACAATATAGACTTTCTGTAGACTTCACTACCTTTTCTCAGTTTTATTGTCATGGGTGGAAAGGGTATGAGGAGCTGATCAAAGAGAGCCTGGGTTTAATCAGTGCATTCTCTAGCCAGTGATGTGTTCAAATTCTAGTTTTGCCAGTCCATGACTCCTTCTTAATTGGAGCAATAATAGATCCTGTCTTTAAGAGGTGCAGTGGAGGGTGGGGCTGTGGAATTGGATCAGTGGTTAAAGGCACTTACTTGCAAAAGCCTGCTAGCCTAGGTTCAGCTGGGGTTCAAATCCCCAGCACCCACATAAAGCCAGATGCACAAAGCGGGTCATGCATCTGGAGTGTGTTTGCAAGAGGCCCTGGAGTGCTCATTCTTCCTCTCTCTCTCTCTCTCTCTCTCTCTCTCTCTCTCTGTTTTCTCTCTCACTTTCTCCTGAAAAATAAACAAGTATAATAAAAAATTAGGGCTGGAGAGATGGCTCAGAAGTTAAGGTGTTTGCCCACAAAGCCTAAGGACCTGGGTTCCATTTCCCAGATGGACAAGGTGGCACATGCATCTGGAGTCCATTTGCAGTGGCTAGAGGCTCTGGCACACCTATTATCTCTCTCTCTGCCTCTCTCTATTTCTATCTCTCTCAAATGAATAAGTGAATACATAAAATATTTAAAAAATTAAATTAGAGTTAGACATGGTGGCACTTAGGAGGCAGAGATAGGAGGAATGCCATGAGTTTGAGGGCACCTTGGCACTACCTAGTGAATTCCAGGTCAGCCTGTGCTAGAGCGAGACCCTACCTCACAAAAACATACAACAACAAAAAAATAGAGTTGTAGTCAGGAGTCAATGAATTGATAGAAAGTACTAGAGGGCTAGAGAGATGGCTTAGTGGTTAAGGCATTTGCCTGCAAAGCCAAAGGAGTGCCCAGAGATAACTATGAGCCAGAAAGAAAAGACAAGCTATACATGCACCAAAAAAGGACACACTGCTCTCATAGATACCCAAGTGGCTTCTCAGTCATTTAGACAGAGTTTTTTTTTTTTTGTAATGGGATGTTGATACATGTAGTTGTAAAGATGATTTTTATCGTGGAACGTTTTCTTTCACCATCTATTATGAGGATACTTTTGCTGGGTAAAGTAGTTGTGGCTGCCTTAAAGTGTTCTGAACCAGCAGTCAGGCTTTTCCCTTTATATGTAATGTTGCATGGTTGCCTCTTTGTACATGATGTTTAGAGTCTTAAAGATAATGTGTTTGGAGAATTTCTTCTTTGGTGTTCTGGTAGCTTCTTGTAATTTATGGGTTTTCAATACACTTTTCTTGTTTTGTTGAATAAGCTTTCCATTCCTTTGGTCAGTGTTTCTTCCCCCTCTGGAATACCCATGATCCTAATGTTTGGATGCTTAAGGGTGTCCCACATTTCCCTCATGTTCTGTTCACATGTTTTTGAACTTGTTAAAATTTTTGGACTCACTTTTCAGAAACACAATTTGTGGTTTTTTTATGTACCATCCCTCTGTGCTGATCATTTTCCGACTTTCTTAATGCTTCCAACCCCATTTCTTTAGCCATTGAGGCTTTTTTGTTCGTTCAGGTTCCTTTCTATTAGGTCTAATCTAGCAAGGATACAGGTGAGTTTCTGAGAGTTGTGCTATTTGCTTGGCCAGGGTTGCATAGCTTATCTCTTCATTTGGACAAGTCCTTCTCTGCTTTGATTTGAGACATCCTTTGCAGGACTGGGTAATGTAACTGGATTTACTTGCATCTGGTTTTTCATGCATTCCTTTTTGGTGTCTGCCCAGAGCAATGGTTTAGAAGTCTTGTGTGTGAAATGTAATGAATGTCCTGGGGTGAAATCTGGCCTGATAAATAAAAAACCCTAGTGTCAGGCAGGGTAGGGCCAATGGCTTACTTGATTTTGATCTGCCCGGGAGAAAGTAGCTTAAATGACCCAGTGAAACTTCTTCTGAGTACATATCCAAGAAAAACTGAAAATCAGTAGTATTTTTCACTCAGGAGGGGCCACTGCGAAGAGATATCAGAACATCCATGTTCCTAGCAGCTGGTAAAGGCCGGCGGTTTGGGTCGTTTCCCTGTCCTAGCTGAAATCAGTGGATTCAACCCACCCCCCTCTGGCATATCTATTGAGGAATTTTTAAAAAGCTAAAAATCTTGCTTTTACTTCCCTGAATAAAATGTGATGTGCATAATACAGTGGACTATCTATTGAGGAATAATGAATAAAATTTGATGTGCATATACAGTGGACTATGGCTTGGCCTATGAAAGAAAAAAAGTTTTTTGCACATTACAACATTGATGAACCTTGAGGACATTAGGCTAAGTGAAATAAGCCATCACAAAGAAACAAACAGTGCGATTTCACTTATTGGAGATACTGAAAGAAGTCAAATTCACAGAAGAAAAGTACAATGAGAGTTTAATGGACTAGTCCATGGGCTAAATGGAAGACCTATTTCACAACAGTATAAATACACTTAGCATTGTTAAGTTATACATTTAGAAATAGGTAAGAGTGTTGTTAGATGCTTTTATTTAGTGTGTGCAAGAAGTGTGCTTGTGTGTGCATGCTTGTGTGTGTGCACGCATCTGTGTGCAGATCAGTAGATAATTACTGAGTGTCAATCCTCACTTTTCATCTTGTTTGAGTCAAGGTCTCTCCTTTCACTACTGTGAATATTAAGGTGGCTGGCCCACGACCTTCTGGGATTCATCTGCCTCTGTCTGTCTTCTTGTCATAGGAAGGTGAAGATTATAGACACTTGTTGCTATGTCAAGCTTTCTGTGGGTTCTGGAGATCCAAATTCAGGTTGTCACACTTGCACAGCAAGTACACTATCCAGACCATAATAATAAAAAAATGAAGATGGAGAGAAATAGGGTAAAATTGACAGAATGTTTCTCAAATTTATAAACAATTCAAAAATGTACATGACAATACCAGCAACAACTAAAAGAAACTCCCTAAGACATCATTAGTTACACAAACTTTGATCCATCTTGCTACAGGTAATACTGAATTATTTCTCCATCCCTCAAAAAAATTATTTTTTTCATTGAAGTAGTGATTCAAAAGTATGCAAACAAAATATGTAGCAAAAGTATGTAACTATGTTAAGTAATTAAGAAAACATTTACTTTTCATTGTGATATTCATCTTATTTCTTTAATTAAAAATGTTTATTGTTACATTATCTTCTCATGTTAAATATGTAAACATTTTATATTTTATTTATGATTTAGAATCCTTTTTTTCTCAAAAAGAATCTCTCTAGTGTATAAATATCAAACTCTACAAATGTATATTCTTTTCTGAATCGCAGCAGTAAATCTAATAGCTGATGATGGTCAAGATAAGCAAAAAGAAATGAAGAGATTTAAGTGCAGTCCTTGTAAATCCAACCATGATACCATCAACAGTGACAACAAGAAATGGAAACTCTGATTTTCTAAAGAAAGGCTTTACCTCTCCAGAAGTTTGTCTTATATCTTAAGAATATATAAACTTGGTTCTGAGTATTTTTCATGCTTCTGGTAGACTCTGCTACAGTTTTTCTAAATTTACAAAAGTGAGAGAAAAAAAAAAAGCCCACTCAATACTGAAAAGTAGATGTAAAGGCCAGGCTATTGACCTAGTCTGTGGACAATCTCCATGAATTGTGCTCTACCTCTGAGCTGTGGTCTTTGACAGGGATCATTGGGGGTGTCTCATGGAATAGAAAATTATTTTAATTCTATGAATACAGAATTCCTGGGTCTACACCAAACATTTAAAATGGGCAACTGTCTGCCCATTTTACATAGGTATTTTCTTAGCTATTCGATAAGATATAATTTGCCATTTCCTCTCACTATCAGCACCTCTCATATACATCTTAGAAGTAAAAAGTAAAATGAAATCAGAACACAAAATATGCACGTGTAAAAAGAAAATGACAGTGGTCTCTAAAGCCAGGCTAGTAAAAGTTGTAAAGAGGAGAGGATTAGAAAATAAAAATAAAATTCCTGACAGCAAGATAAACTGTAAATTAGATTATATTTTCTGATTGCTTTAAGAGATGCAGAATTCAAGAATAAAATACTTGCATATCTCTACTGAATAATGAATATGCAGGTAATCTTGCTCTTCAGATACATATAAGAAATCTACTTATTCAAAAATGGACAGTAAATAAAGCTAGAGGAAAAACAGCATTTAAAAATATTTAGGGCATGAGAGTGAAGACTTATTACCTTGATACTTCATTAGAAGAATAGAATCCAGACAGTGAATTACTGCATAGAACAGAAGAAAAGTTCTCAAAATAAATAAATAAATAAATAAAAATATGGAGTCCCAGTAATTTACAAGGAGCTAAAATTCTTATGAAATAAAACAATAGCAATGCAAAAAGCAATGCTATAGAAATAAACATTGGGGTGCAATTAATTAATTTTAACAGCAATAGCTAATAATATAATGATAATTTAAACTGGCCAACAAAGAGAAGAATTGACATTAGGGAATATCAAGTAGGGCATGTGGGTAATGTCAGATGTGTGTAAGGGCTCCGAGCATGTAGAGGCATGGGGTGAAAAACATCACAGTGAAGACCAAGGGGAGGAGTTTATAAAGATGGAGAACAAGCATAAAACTTAAGAGTCACATGTGATCTAGGAAAAATGCAAACAATAGCAGCCGATGCAACAAAACAGTAAAATGGAAAAATAGTAAAATAATATCTGGATGGGGTCAGAGGAAAGAGCTGCCATGCAGATTGGAAAGAAGAAAAACTCAACAGGCTCTATGAAAAAGTGACGTGAAGAGACCCTGGACTGAGATATCATCTCGCTCAGCCAGTCTTTTGGATTGGTCCAGAAGAAGATTGGAATGGTGGTAGTTTAATTGCACAGGGATTAATTGCAAAGAGGTGAATAGGTCTAAGAAAACCACAGACTCAGGCAAGAGCCCAGAGCTATCAGCAAAAGTCATTCCTTGGAGAAAGGGCAGATGCCATGTCCCAGGCAGGAAGTAAGGGAGTCATACAGAGCAGACCACCTTGGGATGACCAGTGACTTCCTCTCAGAGAATACAGCTGCTCAGGAATAAATAAATTATAAAAATAAAGCAGCTCAAGCCATTCAAAAATTATTTAGAGAGAATGATTTTTCTTCTTTCAAGCTCTTTGCAAACCACATGGGCCAAGTCCAATAGAAAGACCCAAATTCTCAGGCGTCAAGGGTGTAAGTCACTGGGGGCAGTCCCTTAGGACACAGGATGGAAAAGGGGCAGGGGGCAGATCAAAGACGGCTGGCACAGCAATACAAACAAAGTAAATTTAAAAAAATAACTAATGCCTTTTATAATGGAATAAAAGGTATAAATATCAAGCTAAGTGACTCTTTCAATGGAAATGATTGTCTTAATGTGTTTTTAAAAATGTTTATTTAAACTGTGACATATCTGTACTGGAACTAGAAATGTAAGTGTCAGATCTGAAACTCACACACTAGAAATAGAAGTGTTAGATGTGAAACTCACACAGCTCTCTCTCAACCACAAACTGAAAGCAAGTTAGAAAGGACACAGAAATTGTGTTAAGTTTGTGCTTTCACTTGAAGTTATATCATGAAACATCAATGTCTCAGGCCTACAGATGCGGTTAGAATACAGAGATGTGTGTGAGAATTGACAGATGCTAAGGTCTAGATAGTAGGAATCCTAGAGATAAAGGAGCATGAAATTGATCAGGGGCCCACAGAGGGCTGTGCCTGTCTTTGTGATATTTCATATCTTCAGATGGATAGAGAAGATATGTGGCATAAATTGTTAGTTTTATAATTAATATTGAATAATTGAAATTTTAAATTTTCCTCTGCCACTCCTAGTATGTTATGGTGAATTCAGCAGCAGGGCTCCTAATGAATTGCCTGACATTGTTTATAAAAACATCCAAAGGGCTGTGGCCATAGCTCGGTGGTAGAGTATTTGCTCAGCCGACAAGACCCTGGGTTCAGTTCCCACCACCTTAAAAAAAAAATCCAGAAAATGTCTTGGTGTCTAGCAATGTGAATTGGATAGGCTGGCATTAGCCATTTGCCAAAGTTATTTATTCATCAGTTTTATAGGTTCTTTTCATTGTATTCTAGATCTTTAAAATATTTTCATTTTGATTTTGTCATGTTTCAACAGAATACTTTGTATTATCATCCAAAGACCTTTTACAGTACAATCCACTCAGTTCATTTGCTACAGAATGTACAAAATCTATATATGTTTCTCATTCTTAGAGGAAAGGTCTACATCTAGACACTTGTGTATATCTACACACACACACACACAGACACACACACAGGGACACACTCTAATTAGTCAAGTTGAATCTGAATATTAATAAGACATGTCCATTACCTTGTCACCAATATAGTTGCCTCCCATCCATCCTCACATTTGAGTGATGGGAGCAAACACAATGGAGCAGAATCCATAAAGAAAACAAAACCTAAAAAAAAAATTATTTATTTGAGAGACAGAGAGAGAGAGAAAAACAGAGTTCAAGGAAGAGTTTAGGTGTGCCAGGGCCTCTAACCACTGCAAATGAACTTCAGATACATGCACCAGTTTGTGCATCTGGCCTTATGAGAGTACTGGGGAGTCAAAGCCAGGCTGTCAGTCATTGGAAGCAAGGAGTCTCAATGCCAAGTCATAACTCCAGCCTCCCTTAATGTGTTTTAAAGCAGAATACATGAATCCAAAAGAGACTATCTATAATTTAAAATAAACTGAATTATGGTAATAGCCCATAGCTGAGGCTAAAGAGTAGAACAGTCTCTATAAGTCTAATCTAGTCTCATAAGATGTGTGGGAAAGATAGAGGAGATTATTTCATTTTCACCCTGATATTTAGAGAAAGCCATATGTATGTGTGTAGGTTAATACAAATAAATATAAAATATCCTTTACAAATGATGGGAGAAAAATACAAAATGCATAGTAAAAAGAAGAGAATTTAAAAAGTAAAATAAGACAAAAGTAAGCCCTAAATAATCTTACAGTGATTGACATGTTTTAAACTACCTGATGAACGCAGAAGAAACTCACTATGTGAAAAAGATGACAGTGTGCTATATAAAGAAGTATGACAAAAATGAAGAAAAAGCAAAATTAAATTACATTTTCATTTTTAAATATTTATTAATTGATTTACAAGCATTGAAAGAGAGAGGAGTGAGAGAGGGAATGAATATAGGCATGCCACGACCTCCAAACAAATTCCAGAAGATACATACACCACTTGTGCATCTGCCTTTCTGTGAGTACTGGGGAATCGAACCTGGGTCAGTAGGCTTTGTAGTCAAGCACATTAACCACTTAGACATCTCTCCAGCCCTAGTCTCAATTTTTGAGCTTAAGATCCATTTTCTGTCTTACAAATTACTCAAAAAAATGCCAATGAGCTTTTGTCTATGTGGAATATATTATGTATGTATATATGTCTTGATCCCTCTTTCTCTCTCCATATTGCATTACAAATTAAAACTGCATTTTCCTTTTGTTCCACCACATACTCCTGCTCCCAAGAGAGCATGAATGAGAGGGCAAATGACTTCTCAGAATTATTCTGCAAATATTGATCCCATGACCTCTCTGAAGGGGTCACAGGGACTCCTAGCAATCCTGAGTTAGCTTCCAGAGATAAAGGGAATGAAAATCATAGTGGTAACAATAACTTCAAATCAAATAAAATTCAAAACAATATGTTAAAATGTGTGTTCTTCTTTTGGTAAACCTCTCAATGAAATTATAGTAACAAAACTTTTATACTCTACATAGCATGGCTTCTGAAGATATTTTAGAAGTCTACAAATGTATGAAAAATTTAAAGCCTTTGCACTTTTACTTGAAGGTCTTATTGTACCTCTTTATTTCTTTAGCACATTTAAAGATCAGTTATTCAGACATAAAATTCTCAATCTTTAAAGAGTGTTATTTAGACTCTGTGAAACTTTATATCCTACATACCAAATATATAATTCTGTTTAAGCATTTAATGAATGCTTAGAAATACTGGTATGCCAGCTCTCTATGTGGAAATTATGTAGGTTGTGTTCATGGGATAAGTGCAGTAAAGTAGATCTTAACCACATAAGTAAAATGATAAACAAGATAAAATTTATGTGACATTATTCAAAATAATTTTTTTAAATGCTACATGACTAAATAACAAGAGAATCCTTTATGACTGAATTTATGAAAGACTGCTGAAACCAAGTCTCAGATCTACTCTGAAGTGGTAAACATGGGATACAAATAATCTTTCCAAAATTCACAAAAGAAGAGAATACTAAATAGATGTCACCTAGAAAATTTAAAGCTTCGCTGGGATACATGAGGCCCTGTCTCAAAACAAACAAACAAACAAAAATATAGAATATAGAAATATAGAATAATCCCTTAGGAAAGTAAAAGAAAAATGAAAAGAAAGTACAAAATACATTTTGTAAGTAAGGTTTCTAAATGAAAACAAATATAGCAAAAAGTGATCACAATTTCATAAAAGACATGAAAAGAGAAAGGCATTTATCAAGAGTGGGAGGGGAATAAAAGAAGATAATAGGAATATATATGATCAGAATACATTATATGCATGTATGAAATTGTCAGAATTAAATAAAAATGTCAAAAAAATTAAATACATATGTAAATATTCCTACTATGCATACATTTACAAATTATAAAATATATTCCTATTAACTTGAAAATCTTAATGATAAATACCTTTTGAAGAAGAGAGAATTTCCATTTTCTGTTCTATAAAGAACAGAAAAATCACTATACATCAATAGTCATACAAAATTGACAAAGAAACCCATTATCACCAAAATTGTCATGGATTAGCTGATTTTATGAGCCCATCCTTCCAAATTTTCAAGAAACACCTTCCATATGTTTTTCACTTAAACCATTTAGAGGGCAGCAATGGGTGGATTTATTTTATGATGCTAACTCAAGAGAAACATAGAACAAAAAGAGAGTCCTTGCCTTTCTTTTCAAGTTGTAAAATGGAACACTTGAGTGTGTCACGAGAAATGAACAGCTATTGTATACAGATAGCATTCTATTTCTTAGCAAATATAAACACTAACCAGAGGTAAAGGAAAACTTCACAGAGCTCAATTGCATAGTGTCAATAATAATCTCATATACGTTATAATTGTCTATGGTTTATTTGATTATAACCATCCCCTTCCCCTCTTCCCCTCACTATTTTTTCACCTCCACACAGGCAGTACACACTGCCTTCAGCCATCATTGATTCCTGGTTCTGGCTGTGTTCTAACATCTGCAGTTATTAGAGAGGCTGTCAAAGACCAGTCAAGCCTGAGTACTTGGCAGAGTACTCACACCATCATTCAACGTCAGCATGTAGATTTTATCCTAAGAGTACAAAGTCGATTTGTTATTACAATACACATTAATATAAATACTTTAATGGGCTAGATTTAAAATATGATCATTTGAACTGATGACAAAATGGGCTATAATGAAACAAAACAAAGGAATAATTCCCTTCATGTAAGTGATCCATAAGGAGGAAAGCTGGGCTCTAAAGAGGTGGGGTGGCTGGTAGGCGATCTTGGTGGGAGTAACATTTGGCACATTAGTTCTGGGGAAGGGTGATTTGGTGACATAAGCATTTAAGATGTGGTAGTCTCTAAGAATTTAGTATCAAAAGATGCCTTAGGATCTAAAAAAGAATGATGAGACAGGACGAGATGAGAAGAACTTGTTAACAGTTCCTTTAATTTATAAACTCACTTTAAGTTCTTCAGAACAACGCTCTGCCCTCTTTCGCTGACTCTCACCCCATAGCCAGGAGGCAGTAGCATTAAGGCAAATAAAATTAAGTCTCCAAATAAAAAACATTACCTACCTCAAAATATGCTGTGTGTAAACGGTTATCTGCAATCTATTGCAGGTTAAAATGTTACCAAGGTTCTTAAGCTATCAGGAAGATCTTTGGCTCAGTCCTGGGCTGAACTGGCTGGGTAAGGTCGTCCCCGTACATAAGTAACTCAGATTGCCCAAACACAGCTTCCTGAGAAGTTTAGTGCTCATAGGAGAGGCTGGTTCACCAGAGCCACAACACAAAGGGACAGTTGTGGCTCTTCAACCCGAGCTTCCTTCGTCACTACTATGGGTCTGGACATTTGAAAATTCTTTGTGTTGTTGTTTGCTTATGCGCTAGCCAAAGCCACCAGGTATTAACGTCTCCCAGAGCCACCATTCATGCTAACACGTTCCCCGTATGATCACTGAGTTCATGATGCCGGCAGTGGAGAGACCCCGGGTGACTTTTGCATCTAACTTGTTATCTTCCCCGTCAGCTAGGAGCAAACACAGATGCTGCAACCTACGTCTAGTCCTGAAGGGTTCTCCCTGATTCCTGCATTTGAATAAAACATTATTCAGAACCACATATACATGATCATTTGCTGATTTACAGTAACTGTTTTGTGGGATATGCTGTACTTTAACAGATTAGCAAGCGTTTAACAGTTGTGTATTTCTTTCCACTTTTTGCAGATTTCTGACATCAACAATAATAGGATAGTTGGGAATTTCATTTGCATTCAATACACTGGCAATATAGATTCATGCATTAAGTACAAACTACTGTGAGCTCCTGCGGGTGTATGTGCACATGTATGTTTTAACTGTGTGTTTCCATGGCAACAGCTGAAGCTACCACACTAGAATACTTAGAAAAACTTGACGAGTCATTTCACCAACCCTCTGCGTCTTTGACATTTATTATGACATGTGTCTCTTCAGAATCCTTCTATTCCTCTTCTTCCTTCTTCTCCATTTGCTCCTCTTCCTCCTTCTCCTCTTTCCTTATCCTATTCCTTTCTCCTTTCATTGCAACTTTAAGATCTGATGCTTATAGCAAATAGTAGTTAATAAAATCCTAAAAAGAAAACAAACCAAAGCCACTTTGATAATTCCATATAAATTATGACCTATTTTCCAACTGGACTTCATTTGAGGCCTGGAACATGTCTTTTTTGTTTTATGAGAAAGAATAAGTAAGTCGTTGAAGGTTTCAATTGCAAAGACTATTAAAACACAATGGACGCTCCAAAGCACCGGACTTAAGGAATATAATTTGATACTGGCAGCAGAGCTTCATCATGGCATTTGCAGTAAGCTTGATAAAATGACATGCTCAAAGTCATTAAGCTAAATATTAAAAATGCCATTTGATCCTTTTAGGTACATAAATAATATATAGTGTGTAACTGACAAACTCAATGAGAAATTAGGAGTGGCTCTGAAAAAAATACGAGCAGTGAAAATATAATGTCTAACTACATTACTATTATTATTACCATTATTATTATTATTATTATTATTATTATTATTATCTTATGTGTCTGTGTATGTTTGTTGTGTGTATGTGTGTATGTGTGTATATGATGTATATATGTGTATGGGCACGTATGTACCACAGTGCAAGTGTTTTGGTCTGAGGACAATCCCAGGATGTCGGTCGTTTTTACCCCTGAGATGAATTGTCACTTAATCTTGCTGCAGGGAAAGCCAGACTGACAGACTGGCCTCTGAGCTTTAGGATTCACCTGACTCCACCTCCCTGGGCCATAGGTGTGTTGGGATTACAGGTGCCTGCACCACTTTGTGTCCTGCTCCGTGTGCATGCTGGTGGTCTGAACTCTTTGCTGAACAAGCACCTTTAACCACTAAGCTATCTCCCTAGCCTATCAGTGCTTTTAATGTACAGTCTTCTGGTTCATTCATAGTCCATCAAAGTGAATAATGCTGAATTATTAAAAAGGTAGGTTCTAATTTAAGGGTTACCCAAATGTTACCATATTCTCTTAGGCCATTGTTTTTCTTTCCATGCCTCAATTTTGTAATCTGTAAAATGGGGTCATTTGGGGTTGGATAAATAGCTCAGTGATTAAGAGCACTTCCTGTGCAAGCATTAGGGTCTGATGAGGCCTGAGAGAACACTTGGGTTCAGTCCTCAGAACTGATATACCAAGTGGGCATGACCATGCATATCTGTAATTGAGTCCTATGGGAGCAGAGACAGCAGAGTCGCTGGGATTCATAAAAAG